>JAVRKA010000205.1:0-314492 GCA_034508555.1 Venustoraphidia nigricollis | reverse complement strand
ATATCTGAAATGCCTATCGGCTTATATATCTGAAATGCCTATCGGCACCTATTTTTAAAATGCCAATCGGCAACTATATCTGAAATGCCTATCGGCACCTATAATTGAAATGCCTATCGGAACCTATTTTTGAAATGCCTATCAGAAACAACATCTGAAATGACTATCAGCACCTATATTTGAAATGCCTATCGGCAACCATATCTGAAATGCCTATCCACACCTGTATTTGAAATACCTATCGGCTTCTATATCTAAAATGCCTATCGGCACCTATTTTTAAAATGCCAATCGGCAACTATATCTGAAATGCCTATCGGCACCTATATCTGAAATTCCTATCGGCACCAACTTTTGAAATGCCTATCGGTAACTCCATCTGAAATGCCTATCAGCACCTATATTTGAAATGCCTATCGGCAACCATATCTGGAATGCCTATCAGCACCTATATTTGAAATGCCTATCGGGTTCTATATCTGAAATGCCTACCGACACCTATTTTTAAAATGCCAATTGGCAACTATATCTGAAATGCCTATCGGCACCTATATCTGAAATGCCTATCGACACCTATTTTTGAAATGCCTATCGAAAAACTACATCTGAAATGCCTATTAGCACCTATATTTGAAATGCCTATCGGCAACCATATCTGGCATGCCTATCGGCGCCTTTATTTGAAATGCCTATCGGCTTCTATATCTGAAATGCCTATCGGCACCTATTTTTAAAATGCCAATCGGTAACTATATCTGAAATGCCTATCGGCACCTATATCTGAAATGCCTATCGGCACCATTTTTTGAAATGTCTATCGGAAACTACATCCGGAATGCCTATCAGCACCTATATTTGAAATGCCTATCGGCAACCATATCTGGAATGCCTATCGGCACCTATATTTGAAATGCCTATCGGCTTCTATATCTGAAATGCCTATCGACACCTATTTTTAAAATGCCAATCGGCAACTATATCTGAAATGCCAATCGGCACCTATATATGAAATGCCTATCGGCACCTATTTTTGAAATGCCTATCGGAAACTACATCTGAAATGCCTATCAGCACCTATATTTTAAATGCTTATCGGCAACCATATCTGAAATGCCTATCGGCGCCTATATTTGAAATGCCTATCGGCTTCTATATCTGAAATGCCTATCGGCACCTATTTTTAAAATGCCAATCGGCATTTATATCTGAAGTGCTTATCGGCACCTATATCTGAAATGCCTATCGGCACCTATTTTTGAAATGCCTATCGAAAACTACATCTGTAATGCCTATCAGCACCTATATTTGAAATGCCTATCGGCAACCACATCAGAAATGCCTATCGGCACCTATATCTGAAATGCCTTTCGGCATTTATATCTGAAATGCCGATCGACACCTATATTTGAAATGCCTATCGGCACTTTTATTTTAAATGCCTATCGGCAACTATATCTAATAAGCCTATCGGCACCTATATCTGAAATGCCTATCGGCACCTATTTTTGAAATGCCAATCTTTAAGTATATCTGAAATGCCTATCGGCACCTATATCTAAAATGCCTATCGGAACATATTTTTGAAATGCCTATCGGAAACTCCATCTGAAATGCCTATCAGCACCTATATTTAAATGCCTATCGGCAACCATATCTGGAATGCCTATCGGCACCTATATTTGAAATGCCTATCGGCAACCATATCTGGAATACCTATCAGCACCTATATTTGAAATGCCTATCGGCTTCTATATCTAAAATGCCTATCGACACCTATTTTTAAAATGCCAATCGGCACCTATATCTGAAATGCCTATCGGCACCTATTTTTGAAATGCCTATCGGAAACTACATCTGAAATGCCTATCAGCACCTTTATTTGAAATGCTTATCGGCAACCATATCTGAAATAGCTATCGACACCTATATTTGAAATCCCTATCGGCGTCTATATCTGAAATGCCTATCAGCACCTATTTTAAAAACGCCAATCGGCAACTATATCTGAAATGCCAATCGGCACCTATATCTGAAATGCCTATCGGCACCTATTTTTGAAATGCCTATCGGAAACTACATCTGAAATGCCTATCAGCACCTATATTTGAAATGCCTATCGGCAACCATATCTGGAATGCCTATCGGCGCCTATATTTGAAATGCCTATCGGCTTCTATATCTAAAATGCCTATCGGCACCTATTTTTAAAATGCCAATCGGCAACTATATCTGAAGTGCTTATCTGCACCTATATCTCAAATGCCTATCGGCACCTATTTTTGAAATGCCTATCGAAAACTACATCTGAAATGCCTATCAGCATTTATATTTGAAATGCCTATCGGCAACCACATCAGAAATGCCTATCGGCCTCTATATCTGAAATGCCCTACGGCATTTATATCTGAAATGCCGATCGACACCTATATTTGAAATGCCTATCGGCACCTATATTTTAAATGCCTATCGGCAACTATTTCTGATATGCCTATCAGCACCTATATCTGAAATGCCTATCGGCACCTATTTTTGAAATGCCTATCGGAAACTACATCTAAAATGCCTATCGGCACCTATTTTTAAAATGCCAATCGGAATGTATATCTGAAATGCCTATCGGCACCTATAATTTAAATGCCTATCGGAACCTATTTTTTAAATGCCTATCGGAAACAACATCTGAAATGACTATCAGCACCTATATTTGAAATGCCTATCGGCAACCATATCTGAAATGCCTATCTACACTTGTATTTGAAATACCTATCGGCTTCTATATCTAAAATGCCTATCGGCACCTATTTTTAAAAAGCTAATCGGCAACTATATCTGAAATGCCTATCGGCACCTATATCTGAAATGCCTATCGGCACCAACTTTTGATATGCCTATCGGAAACTCCATCTGAAATGCCTATCAGCACCTATATTTGAAATGCCTATCGGCAACCATATCTGGAATGCCTATCAGCACCTATATTTGAAATGCCTATCGGGTTCTATATCTGAAATGCCTATCGACACCTATTTTTAAAATGCCAATTGGCAACTATATCTGAAATGCCTATCGGCACCTATATCTGAAATGCCTATCGGTACCTATTTTTCAAATGCCTATCGGAAACTACATCTGAAATGATTATCAGCACTTATATTTGAAATGCCTATCGGCAACCATATCTGGAATGCCTATCGGCACCTATATTTGAAATGCCTGTCGGCTTCTATATCTGAAATGCCTATCGGCACTTATTAGTAAAATACCAATCGGCAACTATATCTGAAATGCCTATCGGCACCTATATCTAAAATGCCTATCGGCATATATTTTTGAAATGCCTTTCGGAAACTACATCTGAAATGCCTATCTGCTCCTATATTTAAAATGCCTATCGGCAACCATATCTGAAATGCCTATCGACACCTATATTTGAAATACCTATCGGCTTCTATATCTGAAATGCCTATCGGCACCTGTTTTTAAAATGCCAATCGGCAACTATATCTGAAATGCCTATCGGCACCTATATCCGAAATGCCTATCGGCATCAATTTTTGAAATGCCTATCGGAAACTACATCTAAAATGCCTATCAGCACCTATATTTGAAATGCCTATCGGCAACTATATCTGCAATGCCTATCGGCACCTATATTTGAAATGCCTATCGGCTTCTATATCTGAAGTGCCTATCGGCACCTATTTTTTAAATGCCAATTGGCAACTATATCTGAAATGACTATCGGCACCTATATCTGAAATGCCTATCGGCACCTATTTTTGAAATGCCTATCGAAAACTACATCTGAAATGCCTATCAGCACCTATATTTGAAATGCCTATCGGAAACTACATCTGAAATGCCTATCAGCACCTATATTTGAAATGCCTATCGGCAACCATATCTGGAATGCCTATCGGCACCTATATTTGAAATGCCTATCGGCTTCTATATCTGAAATGCCTATCGGCACCTATTTTTAAAATGCCAATCGGCAACTATATCTGAAATGCCTATCGGCACCTATATCTGAAATGCCTATCGGCACCTATTTTTGAAATGCCTATCGGAAACTACATCTGAAATGCCTATCAGCACCTATATTTGAAATGCCTATCAGCAACCATATCTGAAATGCCTATCGACACCTATATTTGAAATACCTATCGGCTTCTATATCTGAAATGCCTATCGGTACCTATTTTTAAAATGCCAATCGGTAACTATATCTGAAATGCCTATCGGCACCAATATCTGAAATGCCTATCGGCACCATTTTTTGAAATGCCTATCGGAAACTACATCCGGAATGCCTATCAGCACCTATATTTGAAATGCCTATCGGCAACCATATCTGGAATGCTTATCAGCACCTATATTTGAAATGCCTATCGGCTTCTATATCTGAAATGCCTATCGACACCAATTTTTGAAATGCCTATCGGAAACTACATCTCAAATGCCTATCAGCTCCTATATTTGAAATGCCTATCGGCAACCATATCTGGAATGCTCATCGGCACCTATATTTGAAATGCCTATCGGCTTATATATCTGAAATGCCTACCGGCACCTATTTTTAAAATGCCAATCGGCAACTATATCTGAAGTGCCTATCGGCACCTATATCTCAAATGCCTATCGGCACCTATTTTTGAAATGCCTATCGAAAACTACATCTGAAATGCCTATCAGCATTTATATTTGAAATGCCTATCGGCAACCACATCAGAAATGCCTATCGGCACCTATATCTGAAATGCCCTACGGCATTTATATCTGAAATGCCGATCGACACCTATATTTGAAATTCCTATCGGCACCAATATTTTAAATCCCTATCGGCAACTATATCTGATATGCCTATAGGCACCTATATCAAAAATGCCTATCGGCTTATATATCTGAAATGCCTATCGGCACCTATTTTTAAAATGCCAATCGGCAACTATATCTGAAATGCCTATCGGCATCTATAATTGAAATGCCTATCGGAACCTATTTTTGAAATGCCTATCAGAAACAACATCTGAAATGACTATCAGCACCTATATTTGAAATGCCTATCGGCAACCATATCTGAAATGCCTATCCACACCTGTATTTGAAATACCTATCGGCTTCTATATCTAAAATGCCTATCGGCACCTATTTTTAAAATGCCAATCGGCAACTATATCTGAAATGCCTATCGGCACCTATATCTGAAATGCCTATCGGCACCTATTTTTAAAATACCAATCGGCAACTATATCTGAAATGCCTATCGGAAACTACATCCGGAATGCCTATCAGCACCTATATTTGAAATGCCTATCGGCAACCATATCTGGAATGCCTATCGGCACCTATATTTGAAATGCCTATCGGCTTCTATATCTGAAATGCCTATCGACACCAATTTTTGAAATGCCTATCGGAAACTACATCTGAAATGATTAACAGCACTTATGTTTGAAATGCCTATGGCAACCATATCTGGAATGCCTATCGGCACCTATATTTGAAATGCCTATCGGCTTCAATATCTGAAATGCCTATCGGAACCTATTTTTAAAATACCAATCGGCAACTATATCTGAAATGCCTATCGGAAACTACATCCGGAATGCCTATCAGCACCTATATTTGAAATGCCTATCGGCAACCATATCTGGAATGCCTATCGGCACCTATATTTGAAATGCCTATCGGCTTCTATATCTGAAATGCCTATCGACACCAATTTTTGAAATGCCTATCGGAAACTACATCTGAAATGCCTAACAGCACCTATATTTGAAATGCCTATCGGCAACCATATCTGGAATGCTCATCGGCACCTATATTTGAAATGCCTATCGGCTTATATATCTGAAATGCCTATCGGCACCTATTTTTAAAATGCCAATCGGCAACTATATCTGAAATGCCTATCGGCACCTATTTTTGAAATGCCTATCGGAAACTACATCTGAAATGCCTATCAGCACCTATATTTGAAATGCCTATCGGCAACCATATCTGGCATGCCTATCGGCGCCTTTATTTGAAATGCCTATCGGCTTCTATATCTGAAATGCCTATCGGCACCTATTTTTAAAATGCCAATCGGTAACTATATCTGAAATGCCTATCGGCACCTATATCTGAAATGCCTATCGGCACCATTTTTTGAAATGTCTATCGGAAACTACATCCGGAATGCCTATCAGCACCTATATTTGAAATGCCTATCGGCAACCATATCTGGAATGCCTATCGGCACCTATATTTGAAATGCCTATCGGCTTCTATATCTGAAATGCCTATCGACACCTATTTTTAAAATGCCAATCGGCAACTATATCTGAAATGCCAATCGGCGCCTATATTTGAAATGCCTATCGGCTTCTATATCTGAAATGCCTATCGGCACCTATTTTTAAAATGTCAATCGGCATTTATATCTGAAGTGCCTATCGGCACCTATATCTGAAATGCCTATCGGCACCTATTTTTGAAATGCCTATCGAAAACTACATCTGTAATGCCTATCAGCACCTATATTTGAAATGCCTATCGGCAACCACATCAGAAATGCCTATCGGCACCTATATCTGAAATGCCTTTCGGCATTTATATCTGAAATGCCGATCGACACCTATATTTGAAATGCCTATCGACACTTTTATTTTAAATGCCTATCGGCAACTATATCTAATAAGCCTATCGGCACCTATATCTGAAATGCCTATCGGCACCTATTTTTGAAATGCCAATCTTTAAGTATATCTGAAATGCCTATCGGCACCTATATCTAAAATGCCTATCGGAACATATTTTTAAAATGCCTATCGCAAACTACATCTGAAATGACTATCAGCACCTATATTTGAAATGCCTATCGGCAACCATATCTGAAATGCCTATCCACACCTATATTTGAAATACCTATCGGCTTCTATATCTAAAATGCCTATCGGCACCTATTTTTAAAATGCCAATCGGTAAGTATATCTGAAATGCCTATCGGCACCTATATCTAAAATGCCTATCGGAACCTATTTTTGAAATGCCTATCGGAAACTACATCTGAAATGCCTATCAGCACCTATATTTGAAATGCCTATCAGCAACCATATCTGAAATGCCTATCGACGCCTATATTTGAAATACCTATCGGCTTCTATATCTGAAATGCCTATCGGTACCTATTTTTAAAATGCCAATCGGTAACTATATCTGAAATGCCTATCGGCACCTATATCTGAAATGCCTATCGGCACCATTTTTTGAAATGCCTATCGGAAACTACATCCGAAATGCCTATCAGCACCTATATTTGAAATGCCTATCGGCAACCATATCTGGAATGCCTATCGGCACCTATATTTGAAATGCCCATCGGCTTCTATATCTGAAATGCCTATCGACACCAATTTTTGAAATGCCTATCGGAAACTACATCTGAAATGCCTAACAGCACCTATATTTGAAATGCCTATCGGCAACCATATCTGGAATGCTCATCGGCACCTATATTTGAAATGCCTATCGGCTTATATATCTGAAATGCCTATCGGCACCTATTTTTAAAATGCCAATCGGCAACTATATCTGAAATGCCTATCGGCACCTATTTTTGAAATGCCTATCGGAAACTACATCTGAAATGCCTATCAGCACCTATATTTGAAATGCCTATCGGCAACCATATCTGGCATGCCTATCGGCGCCTTTATTTGAAATGCCTATCGGCTTCTATATCTGAAATGCCTATCGGCACCTATTTTTAAAATGCCAATCGGTAACTATATCTGAAATGCCTATCGGCACCTATATCTGAAATGCCTATCGGCACCATTTTTTGAAATGTCTATCGGAAACTACATCCGGAATGCCTATCAGCACCTATATTTGAAATGCCTATCGGCAACCATATCTGGAATGCCTATCGGCACCTATATTTGAAATGCCTATCGGCTTCTATATCTGAAATGCCTATCGACACCTATTTTTAAAATGCCAATCGGCAACTATATCTGAAATGCCAATCGGCACCTATATATGAAATGCCTATCGGCACCTATTTTTGAAATGCCTATCGGAAACTACATCTGAAATGCCTATCAGCACCTATATTTGAAATGCTTATCGGCAACCATATCTGGAATGCCTATCGGCGCCTATATTTGAAATGCCTATCGGCTTCTATATCTGAAATGCCTATCGGCACCTATTTTTAAAATGTCAATCGGCATTTATATCTGAAGTGCCTATCGGCACCTATATCTGAAATGCCTATCGGCACCTATTTTTGAAATGCCTATCGAAAACTACATCTGTAATGCCTATCAGCACCTATATTTGAAATGCCTATCGGCAACCACATCAGAAATGCCTATCGGCACCTATATCTGAAATGCCTTTCGGCATTTATATCTGAAATGCCGATCGACACCTATATTTGAAATGCCTATCGGCACTTTTATTTTAAATGCCTATCGGCAACTATATCTAATAAGCCTATCGGCACCTATATCTGAAATGCCTATCGGCACCTATTTTTGAAATGCCAATCTTTAAGTATATCTGAAATGCCTATCGGCACCTATATCTAAAATGCCTATCGGAACATATTTTTAAAATGCCTATCGCAAACTACATCTGAAATGACTATCAGCACCTATATTTGAAATGCCTATCGGCAACCATATCTGAAATGCCTATCCACACCTATATTTGAAATACCTATCGGCTTCTATATCTAAAATGCCTATCGGCACCTATTTTTAAAATGCCAATCGGTAAGTATATCTGAAATGCCTATCGGCACATATATCTAAAATGCCTATCGGAACCTATTTTTGAAATGCCTATCGGAAACTACATCTGAAATGACTATCAGCACCTATATTTGAAATGCCTATCGGCAACCATATCTCAAATGCCTATCCACACCTATATTTGAAATACCTATCGGCTTCTATATCTAAAATGCCTATTGGCACCTATTTTTAAAATGCCAATCGGCAACTACATCTGAAATGCCTATCGGCTTATACATCTGAAATGCCTATCGGCACCTATTTTTAAAATGCCAATCGGCAACTATATCTGAAATGCCAATCGGCACCTATATCTGAAATGCCTATCGACACCTATTTTTAAAATGCCAATTGGCAACTATATCTGAAATGCCTATCGGCACCTATATCTGAAATGCCTATCGACACCTATTTTTAAAATGCCAATTGGCAACTATATCTGAAATGCCTATCGGCACCTATATCTGAAATGCCTATCGGTACCTATTTTTGAAATGCCTATCGGAAACTACATCTGAAATGATTATCAGCACTTATATTTGAAATGCCTATCGGCAACCTTATCTGAAATGCCTATCGGAACCTATATTTGAAATGCCTATCGGCTTCTATATCTGAAATGCCTATCGACACCAATTTTTGAAATGCCTATCGGAAACTACATCTGAAATGCCTATCAGCACCTATATTTGAAATGCCTATCGGCAACCATATCTGGAATGCTCATCGGCACCTATATTTGAAATGCCTATCGGCTTAATATCTGAAATGCCTATCGGCACCTATTTTTAAAATGCCAATCGGCAACTATATCTGAAATGCCCTACGGCATTTATATCTGAAATGCCGATCGACACCTATATTTGAAATGCCTATTGGCACCTATATTTTAAATGCCTATCGGCAACTATATCTGATATGCCTATCGGCACCTATATCTGAAATGCCTATCGGCACCTATTTTTGAAATGCCTATCGGAAACTACATCTAAAATGCCTATCGGCACCTATTTTTAAAATGCCAATCGGAATGTATATCTGAAATGCCTATCGGCACCTATAATTTAAATGCCTATCGGAACCTATTTTTTAAATGCCTATCGGAAACAACATCTGAAATGACTATCAGCACCTATATTTGAAATGCCTATCGGCAACCATATCTGAAATGTTTATCTACACCTGTATTTGAAATACCTATCGGCTTCTATATCTAAAATGCCTATCGGCACATATTTTTAAAAAGCTAATCGGCAACTATATCTGAAATGCCTATCGGCACCTATATCTGAAATGCCTATCGGCACCAACTTTTGATATGCCTATCGGAAACTCCATCTGAAATGCCTATCAGCACCTATATTTGAAATGCCTATCGGCAACCATATCTGGAATGCCTATCAGCACCTATATTTGAAATGCCTATCGGGTTCTATATCTGAAATGCCTATCGACACCTATTTTTAAAATGCCAATTGGCAACTATATCTGAAATGCCTATCGGCACCTATATCTGAAATGCCTATCGGTACCTATTTTTCAAATGCCTATCGGAAACTACATCTGAAATGATTATCAGCACTTATATTTGAAATGCCTATCGGCAACCACATCAGAAATGCCTATCGGCACCTATATCTGAAATGCCTTTCGGCACTTATATCTGAAATGCCGATCGACACCTATATTTGAAATGCCTATCGGCACTTTTATTTTAAATGCCTATCGGCAACTATATCTAATAAGCCTATCGGCACCTATATCTGAAATGCCTATCGGCACCTATTTTTGAAATGCCAATCTTTAAGTATATCTGAAATGCCTATCGGCACCTATATCTAAAATGCCTATCGGAACATATTTTTAAAATGCCTATCGCAAACTACATCTGAAATGACTATCAGCACCTATATTTGAAATGCCTATCGGCAACCATATCTGAAATGCCTATCCACACCTATATTTGAAATACCTATCGGCTTCTATATCTAAAATGCCTATCGGCACCTATTTTTAAAATGCCAATCGGTAAGTATATCTGAAATGCCTATCGGCACCTATATCTAAAATGCCTATCGGAACCTATTTTTGAAATGCCTATCGGAAACTACATCTGAAATGACTATCAGCACCTATATTTGAAATGCCTATCGGCAACCATATCTGAAATGCCTATCCACACCTATATTTGAAATACCTATCGGCTTCTATATCTAAAATGCCTATTGGCACCTATTTTTAAAATGCCAATCGGCAACTACATTTGAAATGCCTATCGGCTTATACATCTGAAATGCCTATCGGCACCTATTTTTAAAATGCCAATCGGCAACTATATCTGAAATGCCAATCGGCACCTATATCTGAAATGCCTATCGACACCTATTTTTAAAATGCCAATTGGCAACTATATCTGAAATGCCTATCGGCACCTATATCTGAAATGCCTATCGACACCTATTTTTAAAATGCCAATTGGCAACTATATCTGAAATGCCTATCGGCACCTATATCTGAAATGCCTATCGGTACCTATTTTTGAAATGCCTATCGGAAACTACATCTGAAATGATTATCAGCACTTATATTTGAAATGCCTATTGGCAACCTTATCTGAAATGCCTATCGGAACCTATATTTGAAATGCCTATCGGCTTCTATATCTGAAATGCCTATCGACACCAATTTTTGAAATGCCTATCGGAAACTACATCTGAAATGCCTATCAGCACCTATATTTGAAATGCCTATCGGCAACCATATCTGGAATGCTCATCGGCACCTATATTTGAAATGCCTATCGGCTTAATATCTGAAATGCCTATCGGCACCTATTTTTAAAATGCCAATCGGCAACTATATCTGAAATGCCCTACGGCATTTATATCTGAAATGCCGATCGACACCTATATTTGAAATGCCTATTGGCACCTATATTTTAAATGCCTATCGGCAACTATATCTGATATGCCTATCGGCACCTATATCTGAAATGCCTATCGGCACCTATTTTTGAAATGCCTATCGGAAACTACATCTAAAATGCCTATCGGCACCTATTTTTAAAATGCCAATCGGAATGTATATCTGAAATGCCTATCGGCACCAATAATTTAAATGCCTATCGGAACCTATTTTTTAAATGCCTATCGGAAACAACATCTGAAATGACTATCAGCACCTATATTTGAAATGCCTATCGGCAACCATATCTGAAATGTTTATCTACACCTGTATTTGAAATACCTATCGGCTTCTATATCTAAAATGCCTAGCGGCACCTATTTTTAAAAAGCTAATCGGCAACTATATCTGAAATGCCTATCGGCACCTATATCTGAAATGCCTATCGGCACCAACTTTTGATATGCCTATCGGAAACTCCATCTGAAATGCCTATCAGCACCTATATTTGAAATGCCTATCGGCAACCATATCTGGAATGCCTATCAGCACCTATATTTGAAATGCCTATCGGGTTCTATATCTGAAATGCCTATCGGGTTCTATATCTGAAATGCCTATCGACACCTATTTTTAAAATGCCAATTGGCAACTATATCTGAAATGCCTATCGGCACCTATATCTGAAATGCCTATCGGTACCTATTTTTCAAATGCCTATCGGAAACTACATCTGAAATGATTATCAGCACTTATATTTGAAATGCCTATCGGCAACCATATCTGGAATGCCTATCGGCACCTATATTTGAAATGCCTATCGGCTTCTATATCTGAAATGCCTATCGGCACTTATTAGTAAAATACCAATCGGCAACTATATCTGAAATGCCTATCGGCACCTATATCTAAAATGCCTATCGGCATATATTTTTGAAATGCCTTTCGGAAACTACATCTGAAATGCCTATCTGCTCCTATATTTAAAATGCCTATCGGCAACCATATCTGAAATGCCTATCGACACCTATATTTGAAATACCTATCGGCTTCTATATCTGAAATGCCTATCGGCACCTGTTTTTAAAATGCCAATCGGCAACTATATCTGAAATGCCTATCGGCACCTATATCCGAAATGCCTATCGGCATCAATTTTTGAAATGCCTATCGGAAACTACATCTAAAATGCCTATCAGCACCTATATTTGAAATGCCTATCGGCAACTATATCTGCAATGCCTATCGGCACCTATATTTGAAATGCCTATCGGCTTCTATATCTGAAATGCCTATCGGCACCTATTTTTAAAATGCCAATCGGCAACTATATCTGAAATGCCTATCGGCACCTATATCTGAAATGCCTATCGGCACCTATTTTTGAAATGCCTATCGGAAACTACATCTAAAATGCCTATCAGCACCTATATTTGAAATGCCTATCAGCAACCATATCTGAAATGCCTATCGACACCTATATTTGAAATACCTATCGGCTTCTATATCTGAAATGCCTATCGGTACCTATTTTTAAAATGCCAATCGGTAACTATATCTGAAATGCCTATCGGCACCTATATCTGAAATGCCTATCGGCACCATTTTTTGAAATGCCTATCGGAAACTACATCCGGAATGCCTATCAGCACCTATATTTGAAATGCCTATCGGCAACCATATCTGGAATGCCTATCAGCACCTATATTTGAAATGCCTATCGGCTTCTATATCTGAAATGCCTATCGACACCAATTTTTGAAATGCCTATCGGAAACTACATCTCAAATGCCTATCAGCTCCTATATTTGAAATGCCTATCGGCAACCATATCTGGAATGCTCATCGGCACCTATATTTGAAATGCCTATCGGCTTATATATCTGAAATGCCTATCGGCACCTATTTTTAAAATGCCAATTGGCAACTATATCTGAAATGCCTATCGGCACCTATATCTGAAATGCCCTACGGCATTTATATCTGAAATGCCGATCGACACCTATATTTGAAATGCCTATCGGCACCTATATTTTAAATCCCTATCGGCAACTATATCTGATATGCCTATAGGCACCTATATCTGAAATGCCTATCGGCACCTATTTTTAAAATGCCAATCGGCAACTATATCTGAAATGCCTATCGGCACCTATAATTGAAATGCCTATCGGAACCTATTTTTGAAATGCCTATCAGAAACAACATCTGAAATGACTATCAGCACCTATATTTGAAATGCCTATCGGCAACCATATCTGAAATGCCTATCCACACCTGTATTTGAAATACCTATCGGCTTCTATATCTAAAATGCCTATCGGCACCTATTTTTAAAATGCCAATCGGCAACTATATCTGAAATGCCTATCGGCACCTATATCTGAAATGCCTATCGGCACCTATTTTTGAAATGCCTATCGGAAACTACATCTGAAATGATTAACAGCACTTATGTTTGAAATGCCTATCGGCAACCATATCTGGAATGCCTATCCGCACCTATATTTGAAATGCCTATCGGCTTCTATATCTGAAATGCCTATCGGAACCTATTTTTAAAATACCAATCGGCAACTATATCTGAAATGCCTATCGGCACCTATATCCGAAATGCCTATCGGCATCAATTTTTGAAATGCCTATCGGAAACTACATCTGAAATGCCTATCAGCACCTATATTTGAAATGCCTATCAGCAACCATATCTGAAATGCCTATCGACGCCTATATTTGAAATACCTATCGGCTTCTATATCTGAAATGCCTATCGGTACCTATTTTTAAAATGCCAATCGGTAACTATATCTGAAATGCCTATCGGCACCTATATCTGAAATGCCTATCGGCACCATTTTTTGAAATGCCTATCGGAAACTACATCCGGAATGCCTATCAGCACCTATATTTGAAATGCCTATCGGCAACCATATCTGGAATGCCTATCGGCACCTATATTTGAAATGGCTATCGGCTTCTATATCTGAAATGCCTATCGACACCAATTTTTGAAATGCCTATCGGAAACTACATCTGAAATGCCTATCAGCACCTATATTTGAAATGCCTATCGGCAACCATATCTGGAATGCTCATCGGCACCTATATTTGAAATGCCTATCGGCTTATATATCTGAAATGCCTATCGGCACCTATTTTTAAAATGCCAATCGGCAACTATATCTGAAATGCCTATCAACACCTATTTTTGAAATGCCTATCGGAAACTACATCTGAAATGCCTATCAGCACCTATATTTGAAATGCCTATCGGCAACCATATCTGGCATGCCTATCGGCGCCTTTATTTGAAATGCCTATCGGCTTCTATATCTGAAATGCCTATCGGCACCTATTTTTAAAATGCCAATCGGTAACTATATCTGAAATGCCTATCGGCACCTATATCTGAAATGCCTATCGGCACCATTTTTTGAAATGTCTATCGGAAACTACATCCGGAATGCCTATCAGCACCTATATTTGAAATGCCTATCGGCAACCATATCTGGAATGCCTATCGGCACCTATATTTGAAATGCCTATCGGCTTCTATATCTGAAATGCCTATCGACACCTATTTTTAAAATGCCAATCGGCAACTATATCTGAAATGCCAATCGGCACCTATATATGAAATGCCTATTGGCACCTATTTTTGAAATGCCTATCGGAAACTACATCTGAAATGCCTATCAGCACCTATATTTGAAATGCTTATCGGCAACCATATCTGGAATGCCTATCGGCGCCTATATTTGAAATGCCTATCGGCTTCTATATCTGAAATGCCTATCGGCACCTATTTTTAAAATGCCAATCGGCATTTATATCTGAAGTGCCTATCGGCACCTATATCTGAAATGCCTATCGGCACCTATTTTTGAAATGCCTATCGAAAACTACATCTGTAATGCCTATCAGCACCTAAATTTGAAATGCCTATCGGCAACCACATCAGAAATGCCTATCGGCACCTATATCTGAAATGCCTTTCGGCATTTATATCTGAAATGCCGATCGACACCTATATTTGAAATGCCTATCGGCACTTTTATTTTAAATGCCTATCGGCAACTATATCTAATAAGCCTATCGGTACCTATATCTGAAATGCCTATCGGCACCTATTTTTGAAATGCCAATCTTTAAGTATATCTGAAATGCCTATCGGCACCTATATCTAAAATGCCTATCGGAACATATTTTTAAAATGCCTATCGCAAACTACATCTGAAATGACTATCAGCACCTATATTTGAAATGCCTATCGGCAACCATATCTGAAATGCCTATCCACACCTATATTTGAAATACCTATCGGCTTCTATATCTAAAATGCCTATCGGCACCTATTTTTAAAATGCCAATCGGTAAGTATATCTGAAATGCCTATCGGCACCTATATCTAAAATGCCTATCGGAACCTATTTTTGAAATGCCTATCGGAAACTACATCTGAAATGACTATCAGCACCTATATTTGAAATGCCTATCGGCAACCATATCTGAAATGCCTATCCACACCTATATTTGAAATACCTATCGGCTTCTATATCTAAAATGCCTATTGGCACCTATTTTTAAAATGCCAATCGGCAACTACATCTGAAATGCCTATCGGCTTATACATCTGAAATGCCTATCGGCACCTATTTTTAAAATGCCAATCGGCAACTATATCTGAAATGCCAATCGGCACCTATATCTGAAATGCCTATCGACACCTATTTTTTAAATGCCAATTGGCAACTATATCTGAAATGCCTATCGGCACCTATATCTGAAATGCCTATCGACACCTATTTTTAAAATGCCAATTGGCAACTATATCTGAAATGCCTATCGGCACCTATATCTGAAATGCCTATCGGTACCTATTTTTGAAATGCCTATCGGAAACTACATCTGAAATGATTATCAGCACTTATATTTGAAATGCCTATCGGCAACCTTATCTGAAATGCCTGTCGGAACCTATATTTGAAATGCCTATCGGCTTCTATATCTGAAATGCCTATCGACACCAATTTTTGAAATGCCTATCGGAAACTACATCTGAAATGCCAATCAGCACCTATATTTGAAATGCCTATCGGCAACCATATCTGGAATGCTCATCGGCACATATATTTGAAATGCCTATCGGCTTAATATCTGAAATGCCTATCGGCACCTATTTTTAAAATGCCAATCGGCAACTATATCTGAAATGCCCTACGGCATTTATATCTGAAATGCCGATCGACACCTATATTTGAAATGCCTATTGGCACCTATATTTTAAATGCCTATCGGCAACTATATCTGATATGCCTATCGGCACCTATATCTGAAATGCCTATCGGCACCTATTTTTGAAATGCCTATCGGAAACTACATCTAAAATGCCTATCGGCACCTATTTTTAAAATGCCAATCGGAAAGTATATCTGAAATGCCTATCGGCACCTATAATTGAAATGCCTATCGGAACCTATTTTTGAAATGCCTATCGGAAACTCCATCTGAAATGCCTATCAGCACCTATATTTGAAATGCCTATCGGCATCCATATCTGGAATGCCTATCGGCACCTATATTTGAAATGCCTATAGGGTTCTATATCTGAAATGCCTATCGACACCTATTTTTAAAATGCAAATTGGCAACTATATCTGAAATGCAAATCGGCACCTATATCTGAAATGCCTATCGGTACCTTTTTTTGAAATGCCTATCGGAAACTACATCTGAAATGATTATCAGCACTTATATTTGAAATGCCTATCGGCAACCATATCTGGAATGCCTATCGGCACCTATATTTGAAATGCCTATCGGAAACTACATCTGAAATGCTTATTAGCACCTATATTTGAAATGCCTATCGGCAACCATATCTGGAATGCCTATCGGCACCTATATTTGAAATGCCTATCGGCTTCTATATCTGAAATGCCTATCGGCACCTATTTTTAAAATGCCAATCGGCAACTATATCCGAAATGCCTATCGGCTTCTATATCTGAATGCCTATCGACACCAATTTTTGAAATGCCTATCGGAAACTACATTTGAAATGCCTATCAGCACCTATATTTGGAATGCCTATCGGCAACCATATCTGGAATGCTCATCAGCACCTATATTTGAAATGCCTATCGGCTTATATATCTGAAATGCATATCGGCACCTATTTTTAAAATGCCAATCGGCAACTATATCTGAAATGCCTATCGGCACCTATATCTGAAATGCCTATCGGCACCTATTTTTGAAATGCCTATCGAAAACTACATCTGAAATGCCTATCAGCACCTATATTTGAAATGCTTATCGGCAACCATATCTGAAATGCCTATCGACACCTATATTTAAAATCCCTATCGGCTTCTATATCTGAAATGCCTATCGGCACCTCTTTTTAAAATGCCAATCGGCAACTATATCTGAAATGCCTATCGGCACCTATATCTAAAATGCCTATCGGCACCAATTTTTGAAATGCCTATCGGAAAGTACATCTGAAATGCCTATCAGCACCTATATTTGAAATGCCCATCGGCAACCATATCTGGAATGCTCATCGGCACCTATATTTGAAATGCCTATCGGCTTATATATCTGAAATGCCTATCGGCACCTATTTTCAAAATGCCAATCGGCAACTATATCTGAAATGCCTATCGGCACCTATATCTGAAATGCCTATCGGCACCATTTTTTGAAATGCCTATCGGAAACTACATCCGGAATGCCTATCAGCACCTATATTTGAAATGCCTATCGGCAACCATATCTGGAATGCCTATCGGCACCTATATTTGAAATGCCTATCGGCTTCTATATCTGAAATGCCTATCGACACCAATTTTTGAAATGCCTATCGGAAACTACATCTGAAATGCCTATCAGCACCTATATTTAAAATGCCTATCGGCAACCATATCTGGAATGCTCATCGGCACCTATATTTGAAATGTCTATCGGCTTATACATCTGAAATGCCTATCGGCACCTATTTTTAAAATGCCAATCGGCAACTATATCTGAAATGCCTATCGGCACCTATATCTAAAATGCCTATCGGCACCTATTTTTGAAATGCCTATCGGAAACTACATCTGAAATGCCTATCAGCACCTATATTTGAAATGCTTATCAGCAAACATATCTGAAATGCCTATCGACACCTATATTTAAAATCCCTATCGGCTTCTATATCTGAAATGCCTATCGGCACCTATTTTTAAAATGCCAATCGGCAACTATATCTGAAATGCCTATCGGCACCTATATCTGAAATGCCTATCGGCACCAATTTTTGAAATGCCTATCGGAAACTACATCTGAAATGCCTATCAGCACCTATATTTGAAATGCCTATCGGCAACCATATCTGGATCGCTCATCGGCACCTATATTTGATATGCCTATCGGCTTATATATCTGAAATGCCTATCGGCACCTATTTTTAAAATGCCAATCGGCAACTATATCTGAAATGCCTATCGGCACCTATATCTGAAATGCCTATCGGCACCTATTTTTGAAATGCCTATCGGAAACTACATCTGAAATGCCTATCAGCACCTATATTTGAAATGCCTATCGGCAATCATATCTGAAATGCCTATCGACACCTATATTTGAAATCCCTATCGGCTTCTATATCTGAAATGCCTATCGGCAACTATTTTTAAAATGCCAATCGGCAACTATATCTGAAATGCCTATCGGCACCTATATCTGAAATGCCTCTCGGCACCTATTTTTGAAATGCCTATCGGAAACTACATCTGAAATGCCTATCAGCACCTATATTTGAAATGCCTATCGGCAACCATATCTGGAATGCCTATCGGCGCCTATATTTGAAATGCCTATCGGCTTCTATATCTGAAATGCCTATCGGCACCTATTTTTAAAATGCCAATCGGCACCTATATCTGAAATGCCTATCGGCACCTATTTTTGAAATGCCTATCGAAAACTACATCTGAAATGCCTATCAGCACCTATATTTGAAATGCCTATCGGCAAACACATCAGAAATGCCTATCGGCACCTATATCTGGAATGCCTTTCGGCATTTATATCTGAAATGCCGATTGACACCTATATTTGAAATGCCTATCGGCACTTTTATTTTAAATGCCTATCGGCAACTATATCTGATAAGCCTATCGGCACCTATATCTGAAATGCCTATCGGCACCTATTTTTGAAATGCCAATCTTTAAGTATATCTGAAATGCCTATCGGCACCTATATCTAAAATGCCTATCGGAACCTATTTTTGAAATGCCTATCGGAAACTACATCTGAAATGACTATCAGCACCTATATTTGAAATTCCTATCGGCAACCATATCTGAAATGCCTATCCACACCTATATTTGAAATACCTATCGGCTTCTATATCTAAAATGCCTATCGGCGCCTATTTTTAAAATGCCAATCGGTAAGTATATCTGAAATGCCTATCGGCACCTATATCTAAAATGCCTATCGGAACCTATTTTTGAAATGCCCATCGGAAACTACATCTGAAATGACTATCAGCACCTATATTTGAAATGCCTATCGGCAACCATATCTGAAATGCCTATCCACACTTATATTTGAAATACCTATCGGCTTCTATATCTAAAATGCCTATCGGCACCTATTTTTAAAATGCCAATCGGCAACTACATCTGAAATGCCTATCGGCTTATATATCTGAAATGCCTATCGGCACCTATTTTTAAAATGCCAATCGGCAACTATATCTGAAATGCATATCGGCACCTATATCTGAAATGCCTATCGACACCTATTTTTAAAATGCCAATTGGCAACTATATCTGAAATGCCTATCGGCACCTATATCTGAAATGCCTATCGACACCTATTTTTGAAATCCCTATCGGAAACTACATCTGAAATGCCATTCAGCACCTAAATTTTAAATGCCTATCGGCAACCATATCTGGAATGCCTACCGGCGCCTATATTTGAAATGCCTATCGGCTTCTATATATGAAATACCTATATGCGCCTATTTTTAAAATGCCAATCGGCAACTATATCTGAAGTGCCTATCGGCACCTATATCTGAAATGCCTATCGGCACTTTCTTTTAAAATGCCTATCGAAAAGTACATCTGAAATGCCTATCAGCACCTATATTTGAAATGCCTATCGGCAACCACATCAGAAATGCCTATCGGCACCTATATCTGAAATGCCTTTCGGCATTTATATCTGAAATGCCGGTCGACACCTATATTTGTAATGCCAATCGGCACATATATTTTAAATGCCTATCGGCAATTATATCTGATATGCCTATCGGCAATTATATCTGATATGCCTATCGGCACCTATATCTGAAATACGTACCGGCACCTATTTTTGAAATGCTTGTCGGAAACTACATCTAAAATGCCTATCGGCACCTATTTTTAAAATGCCAATCGGTAAGTATATCTGAAATGCCTATCGGCACCTATATCTGAAATGCCTATCGAAACCTATTTTTAAAATGCCTATCGGAAACTACATCTGAAATGACTATCAGCACCTATATTTGAAATGCCTATCGGCAACCATATCTGAAATGCCTATCTACACCTATATTTGAAATACCTATCGGCTTCTATATCTGAAATGCCTATCGGCACCTATTTTTAAAATGCCAATCGGCAACTATATCTGAAATGCCTATCGGCACCTATATCTGAAATGCCTATCGGTACCTATTTTTGAAATGCCTATCGGAAACTACATCTGAAATGATTATCAGCGCTTATATTTGATATGCCTATCGGCAACCATATCTGGAATGCCTATCGGCAACTATATTTGAAATGCCTATGGGCTTCTATATCTGAAATGCCTATCGGCACCTATTTTTAAAATACCAATCGGCAACTATATCTGAAATGCCTATCGGCACCTATATCTGAGTTGCCTATCGGCATATATTGTTGAAATGTCTTTCGGAAACTACATCTGAATTGCCTATCTGCTCCTATATTTGAAATGCCTATCGGCTAACCATATCTGAAATGCCTATCGAAACCTATATTTGAAATACCTATCGGCTTCTATATCTGAAATTCCTATCGGCACCTGTTTTTAAAATGCCAATCGGCAACTATATCTGAAATGCCTATCGGCACCTATATCCGAAATGCCTATCGGCATCAATTTTTGAAATGCCTATCGGAAACTACATCTAAAATGCCTATCAGCACCTATATTTGAAATGCCTATCGGCAACCATATCTGGAATGCCTATCGGCACCTATATTTGAAATGCCTATCGGCTTCTATATCTGAAATGCCTATCGGCACCTATTTTTAAAATGCCAATCGGCAACTATATCTGAAATGCCTATCGGCACCTTTATCTGAAATGCCTATCGGCACATATTTTTGAAATGCCTATCGGAAACTACATCTGAAATGCCTATCAGCACCTATATTTGAAATGCCTATCGGCAACCATATCTGAAATGCCTATCGACACCTATATTTGAAATACCTATCGGCTTCTATATCTGAAATGCCTATCGGCACCTATTTTTAAAATGCCAATCGGTAACTATACCTGAAATGCCTATGGGCACCTATATCTGAAATGCCTGTCGGCACCATTTTTTGAAATGTCCATCGGAAACTACATCTGGAATGCATATCAGCACCTATATTTGAAATGCCTATCGGCAACCATATCTGGAATGCCTATCGGCACCTATATTTGAAATGCCTATCGGCTTCTATATCTGAAATGCCTATCGACACCTATTTTTAAAATGCCAAACGGCAACTATATCTGAAATGCCTATCGGCACCTATATCTGAAATGCCTATCGGCACCTATTTTTGAAATGCCTATCGGAAACTACATCTGAAATGCCTATCAGCACCTATATTTGAAATGCTTATCGGCAACCATATCTGAAATGCCTATCGACACCTATATTTGAAATCCCTATCGGCTTCTATATCTGAAATGCCTATCGGCAACTATTTTTAAAATGCCAATCGGCAACTATATCTGAAATGCCTATCGGCACCTATATCTGAAATGCCTCTCGGCACCTATTTTTGAAATGCCTATCGGAAACTACATCTGAAATGCCTATCAGCACCTATATTTGAAATGCCTATCGGCAACCATATCTGGAATGCCTATCGGCGCCTATATTTGAAATGCCTATCGGCTTCTATATCTGAAATGCCTATCGGCACCTATTTTTAAAATGCCAATCGGCATTTATATCTAAAGTGCCTATCGGCACCTATATCTGAAATGCCTATCGGCACCTATTTTTGAAATGCCTATCGAAAACTACATCTGAAATGCCTATCAGCACCTATATTTGAAATGCCTATCGGCAAACACATCAGAAATGCCTATCGGCACCTATATCTGGAATGCCTTTCGGCATTTATATCTGAAATGCCGATTGACACCTATATTTGAAATGCCTATCGGCACTTTTATTTTAAATGCCTATCGGCAACTATATCTGATAAGCCTATCGGCACCTATATCTGAAATGCCTATCGGCACTTATTTTTGAAATGCCAATCTTTAAGTATATCTGAAATGCCTATCGGCACCTATATCTAAAATGCCTATCGGAACCTATTTTTGAAATGCCTATCGGAAACTACATCTGAAATGACTATCAGCACCTATATTTGAAATGCCTATCGGCAACCATATCTAAAATGCCTATCCACACCTATATTTGAAATACCTATCGGCTTCTATATCTAAAATGCCTATCGGCGCCTATTTTTAAAATGCCAATCGGTAAGTATATCTGAAATGCCTATCGGCACCTATATCTAAAATGCCTATCGGAACCTATTTTTGAAATGCCCATCGGAAACTACATCTGAAATGACTATCAGCACCTATATTTGAAATGCCTATCGGCAACCATATCTGAAATGCCTATCCACACTTATATTTGAAATACCTATCGGCTTCTATATCTAAAATGCCTATCGGCACCTATTTTTAAAATGCCAATCGGCAACTACATCTGAAATGCCTATCGGCTTATATATCTGAAATGCCTATCGGCACCTATTTTTAAAATGCCAATCGGCAACTATATCTGAAATGCATATCGGCACCTATATCTGAAATGCCTATCGACACCTATTTTTAAAATGCCAATTGGCAACTATATCTGAAATGCCTATCGGCACCTATATCTGAAATGCCTATCGTTACCTATTTTTAAAATGCCAATTTGCAACTATATCTGGAATGCCTATCGGCACCTATATTTGAAATGCCTATCGGCAACCATATCTGGAACGCCTATCGGCACCTATATTTGAAATGCCTATCGGCTTCTATATCTGAAATGCCTATCGACACCTATTTTTAAAATGCCAATCAGCAACTATATCTGAAATGCCTATCGGCACCTATATCTGAAATGCCTATCGGCACCTATTTTTGAAATGCCTATCGGAAACTACATCTGAAATGCCTATCAGCACCTTTATTTGAAATGCTTATCGGCAACCATATCTGAAATAGCTATCGACACCTATATTTGAAATCCCTATAAGCTTCTATATCTGAAATGCCTATCGGCACCTATTTTTAAAATGCCAATCGGCAACCATATCTGGAATGCCTATCGGCGCCTATATTTGAAATTCCTATCGGCACTTTTATTTTAAATGCCTATCGGCAACTATATCTGATAAGCCTATCGGCACCTATATCTGAAATGCCTATCGGCACCTATTTTTGAAATGCCTATCGGAAACTACATCTGAAATGCCTATCAGCACCTATATTTGAAATGCCTATCGGCACCTATATCTGAAATGCCCTACGGCATTTATATCTGAAATGCCGATCGACACCTATATTTGAAATGCCTATCGGCACCTATATTTTAAAGGCCTATCGGCAACTATATCTGATATGCCTATCGGCACCTATATCTGAAATGCCTATCGGCACCTATTTTTGAAATGCCTATCGGAAACTACATCTAAAATGCCTATCAACACCTATTTTTAAAATGCCAATCGGAAAGTATATCTGAAATGCCTATCGGCACCTATAATTGAAATGCCTATCGGAACCTATTTTTGAAATGCCTATCGGAAACATCATCTGAAATGACTATCAGCACCTATATTTGAAATGCCTATTGGCAACCATATCTGAAATGCCTATCCACACCTGTATTTGAAATACCTATCGGCTTCTATATCTAAAATGCCTATCGGCACCTATTTTTAAAATGCCAATCGGCAACTATATCTGAAATGCCTACCGGCACCTATTTTTAAAATGCCAATCGGCAACTATATCTGAAGTGCCTATCGGCACCTATATCTCAAATGCCTATCGGCACCTATTTTTGAAATGCCTATCGAAAACTACATCTGAAATGCCTATCAGCATTTATATTTGAAATGCCTATCGGCAACCACATCAGAAATGCCTATCGGCACCTATATCTGAAATGCCCTACGGCATTTATATCTGAAATGCCGATCGACACCTATATTTGAAATTCCTATCGGCACCTATATTTTAAATCCCTATCGGCAACTATATCTGATATGCCTATAGGCACCTATATCTGAAATGCCTATCGGCTTATATATCTGAAATGCCTATCGGCACCTATTTTTAAAATGCCAATCGGCAACTATATCTGAAATGCCTATCGGCATCTATAATTGAAATGCCTATCGGAACCTATTTTTGAAATGCCTATCAGAAACAACATCTGAAATGACTATCAGCACCTATATTTGAAATGCCTATCGGCAACCATATCTGAAATGCCTATCCACACCTGTATTTGAAATACCTATCGGCTTCTATATCTAAAATGCCTATCGGCACCTATTTTTAAAATGCCAATCGGCAACTATATCTGAAATGCCTATCGGCACCTATATCTGAAATGCCTATCGGCACCTATTTTTGAAATGCCTATCGGAAACTACATCTGAAATGATTAACAGCACTTATGTTTGAAATGCCTATGGCAACCATATCTGGAATGCCTATCGGCACCTATATTTGAAATGCCTATCGGCTTCTATATCTGAAATGCCTATCGGAACCTTTTTTTTTAAAATACCAATCGGCAACTATATCTGAAATGCCTATCGGCACCTATATCCGAAATGCCTATCGGCATCAATTTTTGAAATGCCTATCGGAAACTACATCTGAAATGCCTATCAGCACCTATATTTGAAATGCCTATCAGCAACCATATCTGAAATGCCTATCGACGCCTATATTTGAAATACCTATCGGCTTCTATATCTGAAATGCCTATCGGTACCTATTTTTAAAATGCCAATCGGTAACTATATCTGAAATGCCTATCGGCACCTATATCTGAAATGCCTATCGGCACCATTTTTTGAAATGCCTATCGGAAACTACATCCGGAATGCCTATCAGCACCTATATTTGAAATGCCTATCGGCAACCATATCTGGAATGCCTATCGGCACCTATATTTGAAATGCCTATCGGCTTCTATATCTGAAATGCCTATCGACACCAATTTTTGAAATGCCTATCGGAAACTACATCTGAAATGCCTAACAGCACCTATATTTGAAATGCCTATCGGCAACCATATCTGGAATGCTCATCGGCACCTATATTTGAAATGCCTATCGGCTTATATATCTGAAATGCCTATCGGCACCTATTTTTAAAATGCCAATCGGCAACTATATCTGAAATGCCTATCGGCACCTATTTTTGAAATGCCTATCGGAAACTACATCTGAAATGCCTATCAGCACCTATATTTGAAATGCCTATCGGCAACCATATCTGGCATGCCTATCGGCGCCTTTATTTGAAATGCCTATCGGCTTCTATATCTGAAATGCCTATCGGCACCTATTTTTAAAATGCCAATCGGTAACTATATCTGAAATGCCTATCGGCACCTATATCTGAAATGCCTATCGGCACCATTTTTTGAAATGTCTATCGGAAACTACATCCGGAATGCCTATCAGCACCTATATTTGAAATGCCTATCGGCAACCATATCTGGAATGCCTATCGGCACCTATATTTGAAATGCCTATCGGCTTCTATATCTGAAATGCCTATCGACACCTATTTTTAAAATGCCAATCGGCAACTATATCTGAAATGCCAATCGGCGCCTATATTTGAAATGCCTATCGGCTTCTATATCTGAAATGCCTATCGGCACCTATTTTTAAAATGTCAATCGGCATTTATATCTGAAGTGCCTATCGGCACCTTTATCTGAAATGCCTATCGGCACCTATTTTTGAAATGCCTATCGAAAACTACATCTGTAATGCCTATCAGCACCTATATTTGAAATGCCTATCGGCAACCACATCAGAAATGCCTATCGGCACCTATATCTGAAATGCCTTTCGGCATTTATATCTGAAATGCCGATCGACACCTATATTTGAAATGCCTATCGACACTTTTATTTTAAATGCCTATCGGCAACTATATCTAATAAGCCTATCGGCACCTATATCTGAAATGCCTATCGGCACCTATATCTAAAATGCCTATCGGAACATATTTTTAAAATGCCTATCGCAAACTACATCTGAAATGACTATCAGCACCTATATTTGAAATGCCTATCGGCAACCATATCTGAAATGCCTATCCACACCTATATTTGAAATACCTATCGGCTTCTATATCTAAAATGCCTATCGGCACCTATTTTTAAAATGCCAATCGGTAAGTATATCTGAAATGCCTATCGGCACCTATATCTAAAATGCCTATCGGAACCTATTTTTGAAATGCCTATCGGAAACTACATCTGAAATGCCTATCAGCACCTATATTTGAAATGCCTATCAGCAACCATATCTGAAATGCCTATCGACGCCTATATTTGAAATACCTATCGGCTTCTATATCTGAAATGCCTATCGGTACCTATTTTTAAAATGCCAATCGGTAACTATATCTGAAATGCCTATCGGCACCTATATCTGAAATGCCTATCGGCACCATTTTTTGAAATGCCTATCGGAAACTACATCCGGAATGCCTATCAGCACCTATATTTGAAATGCCTATCGGCAACCATATCTGGAATGCCTATCGGCACCTATATTTAAAATGCCTATCGGCTTCTATATCTGAAATGCCTATCGACACCAATTTTTGAAATGCCTATCGGAAACTACATCTGAAATGCCTAACAGCACCTATATTTGAAATGCCTATCGGCAACCATATCTGGAATGCTCATCGGCACCTATATTTGAAATGCCTATCGGCTTATATATCTGAAATGCCTATCGGCACCTATTTTTAAAATGCCAATCGGCAACTATATCTGAAATGCCTATCGGCACCTATTTTTGAAATGCCTATCGGAAACTACATCTGAAATGCCTATCAGCACCTATATTTGAAATGCCTATCGGCAACCATATCTGGCATGCCTATCGGCGCCTTTATTTGAAATGCCTATCGGCTTCTATATCTGAAATGCCTATCGGCACCTATTTTTAAAATGCCAATCGGTAACTATAACTGAAATGCCTATCGGCACCTATATCTGAAATGCCTATCGGCACCATTTTTTGAAATGTCTATCGGAAACTACATCCGGAATGCCTATCAGCACCTATATTTGAAATGCCTATCGGCAACCATATCTGGAATGCCTATCGGCACCTATATTTGAAATGCCTATCGGCTTCTATATCTGAAATGCCTATCGACACCTATTTTTAAAATGCCAATCGGCAACTATATCTGAAATGCCAATCGGCACCTATATATGAAATGCCTATCGGCACCTATTTTTGAAATGCCTATCGGAAACTACATCTGAAATGCCTATCAGCACCTATATTTGAAATGCTTATCGGCAACCATATCTGGAATGCCTATCGGCGCCTATATTTGAAATGCCTATCGGCTTCTATATCTGAAATGCCTATCGGCACCTATTTTTAAAATGTCAATCGGCATTTATATCTGAAGTGCCTATCGGCACCTATATCTGAAATGCCTATCGGCACCTATTTTTGAAATGCCTATCGAAAACTACATCTGTAATGCCTATCAGCACCTATATTTGAAATGCCTATCGGCAACCACATCAGAAATGCCTATCGGCACCTATATCTGAAATGCCTTTCGGCATTTATATCTGAAATGCCGATCGACACCTATATTTGAAATGCCTATCGGCACTTTTATTTTAAATGCCTATCGGCAACTATATCTAATAAGCCTATCGGCACCTATATCTGAAATGCCTATCGGCACCTATTTTTGAAATGCCAATCTTTAAGTATATCTGAAATGCCTATCGGCACCTATATCTAAAATGCCTATCGGAACATATTTTTAAAATGCCTATCGCAAACTACATCTGAAATGACTATCAGCACCTATATTTGAAATGCCTATCGGCAACCATATCTGAAATGCCTATCCACACCTATATTTGAAATACCTATCGGCTTCTATATCTAAAATGCCTATCGGCACCTATTTTTAAAATGCCAATCGGTAAGTATATCTGAAATGCCTATCGGCACCTATATCTAAAATGCCTATCGGAACCTATTTTTGAAATGCCTATCGGAAACTACATCTGAAATGACTATCAGCACCTATATTTGAAATGCCTATCGGCAACCATATCTGAAATGCCTATCCACACCTATATTTGAAATACCTATCGGCTTCTATATCTAAAATGCCTATTGGCACCTATTTTTAAAATGCCAATCGGCAACTACATCTGAAATGCCTATCGGCTTATACATCTGAAATGCCTATCGGCACCTATTTTTAAAATGCCAATCGGCAACTATATCTGAAATGCCAATCGGCACCTATATCTGAAATGCCTATCGACACCTATTTTTAAAATGCCAATTGGCAACTATATCTGAAATGCCTATCGGCACCTATATCTGAAATGCCTATCGACACCTATTTTTAAAGTGCCAATTGGCAACTATATCTGAAATGCCTATCGGCACCTATATCTAAAATGCCTATCGGTACCTATTTTTGAAATGCCTATCGGAAACTACATCTGAAATGATTATCAGCACTTATATTTGAAATGCCTATCGGCAACCTTATCTGAAATGCCTATCGGAACCTATATTTGAAATGCCTATCGGCTTCTATATCTGAAATGCCTATCGACACCAATTTTTGAAATGCCTATCGGAAACTACATCTGAAATGCCTATCAGCACCTATATTTGAAATGCCTATCGGCAACCATATCTGGAATGCTCATCGGCACCTATATTTGAAATGCCTATCGGCTTAATATCTGAAATGCCTATCGGCACCTATTTTTAAAATGCCAATCGGCAACTATATCTGAAATGCCCTACGGCATTTATATCTGAAATGCCGATCGACACCTATATTTGAAATGCCTATTGGCACCTATATTTTAAATGCCTATCGGCAACTATATCTGATATGCCTATCGGCACCTATATCTGAAATGCCTATCGGCACCTATTTTTGAAATGCCTATCGGAAACTACATCTAAAATGCCTATCGGCACCTATTTTTAAAATGCCAATCGAAATGTATATCTGAAATGCCTATCGGCACCTATAATTTAAATGCCTATCGGAACCTATTTTTTAAATGCCTATCGGAAACAACATCTGAAATGACTATCAGCACCTATATTTGAAATGCCTATCGGCAACCATATCTGAAATGTTTATCTACACCTGTATTTGAAATACCTATCGGCTTCTATATCTAAAATGCCTATCGGCACATATTTTTAAAAAGCTAATCGGCAACTATATCTGAAATGCCTATCGGCACCTATATCTGAAATGCCTATCGGCACCAACTTTTGATATGCCTATCGGAAACTCCATCTGAAATGCCTATCAGCACCTATATTTGAAATGCCTATCGGCAACCATATCTGGAATGCCTATCAGCACCTATATTTGAAATGCCTATCGGGTTCTATATCTGAAATGCCTATCGACACCTATTTTTAAAATGCCAATTGGCAACTATATCTGAAATGCCTATCGGCACCTATATCTGAAATGCCTATCGGTACCTATTTTTCAAATGCCTATCGGAAACTACATCTGAAATGATTATCAGCACTTATATTTGAAATGCCTATCGGCAACCACATCAGAAATGCCTATCGGCACCTATATCTGAAATGCCTTTCGGCATTTATATCTGAAATGCCGATCGACACCTATATTTGAAATGCCTATCGGCACTTTTATTTTAAATGCCTATCGGCAACTATATCTAATAAGCCTATCGGCACCTATATCTGAAATGCCTATCGGCACCTATTTTTGAAATGCCAATCTTTAAGTATATCTGAAATGCCTATCGGCACCTATATCTAAAATGCCTATCGGAACATATTTTTAAAATGCCTATCGCAAACTACATCTGAAATGACTATCAGCACCTATATTTGAAATGCCTATCGGCAACCATATCTGAAATGCCTATCCACACCTATATTTGAAATACCTATCGGCTTCTATATCTAAAATGCCTATCGGCACCTATTTTTAAAATGCCAATCGGTAAGTATATCTGAAATGCCTATCGGCACCTATATCTAAAATGCCTATCGGAACCTATTTTTGAAATGCCTATCGGAAACTACATCTGAAATGACTATCAGCACCTATATTTGAAATGCCTATCGGCAACCATATCTGAAATGCCTATCCACACTTATATTTGAAATACCTATCGGCTTCTATATCTAAAATGCCTATTGGCACCTATTTTTAAAATGCCAATCGGCAACTACATTTGAAATGCCTATCGGCTTATACATCTGAAATGCCTATCGGCACCTATTTTTAAAATGCCAATCGGCAACTATATCTGAAATGCCAATCGGCACCTATATCTGAAATGCCTATCGACACCTATTTTTAAAATGCCAATTGGCAACTATATCTGAAATGCCTATCGGCACCTATATCTGAAATGCCTATCGACACCTATTTTTAAAATGCCAATTGGCAACTATATCTGAAATGCCTATCGGCACCTATATCTGAAATGCCTATCGGTACCTATTTTCGAAATGCCTATCGGAAACTACATCTGAAATGATTATCAGCACTTATATTTGAAATGCCTATCGGCAACCTTATCTGAAATGCCTATCGGCACCTATATTTGAAATGCCTATCGGCTTCTATATCTGAAATGCCTATCGACACCAATTTTTGAAATGCCTATCGGAAACTACATCTGAAATGCCTATCAGCACCTATATTTGAAATGCCTATCGGCAACCATATCTGGAATGCTCATCGGCACCTATATTTGAAATGCCTATCGGCTTAATATCTGAAATGCCTATCGGCACCTATTTTTAAAATGCCAATCGGCAACTATATCTGAAATGCCCTACGGCATTTATATCTGAAATGCCGATCGACACCTATATTTGAAATGCCTATTGGCACCTATATTTTAAATGCCTATCGGCAACTATATCTGATATGCCTATCGGCACCTATATCTGAAATGCCAATCGGCACCTATTTTTGAAATGCCTATCGGAAACTACATCTAAAATGCCTATCGGCACCTATTTTTAAAATGCCAATCGGAATGTATATCTGAAATGCCTATCGGCACCAATAATTTAAATGCCTATCGGAACCTATTTTTTAAATGCCTATCGGAAACAACATCTGAAATGACTATCAGCACCTATATTTGAAATGCCTATCGGCAACCATATCTGAAATGTTTATCTACACCTGTATTTGAAATACCTATCGGCTTCTATATCTAAAATGCCTAGCGGCACCTATTTTTAAAAAGCTAATCGGCAACTATATCTGAAATGCCTATCGGCACCTATATCTGAAATGCCTATCGGCACCAACTTTTGATATGCCTATCGGAAACTCCATCTGAAATGCCTATCAGCACCTATATTTGAAATGCCTATCGGCAACCATATCTGGAATGCCTATCAGCACCTATATTTGAAATGCCTATCGGGTTCTATATCTGAAATGCCTATCGACACCTATTTTTAAAATGCCAATTGGCAACTATATCTGAAATGCCTATCGGCACCTATATCTGAAATGCCTATCGGTACCTATTTTTCAAATGCCTATCGGAAACTACATCTGAAATGATTATCAGCACTTATATTTGAAATGCCTATCGGCAACCATATCTGGAATGCCTATCGGCACCTATATTTGAAATGCCTATCGGCTTCTATATCTGAAATGCCTATCGGCACTTATTAGTAAAATACCAATCGGCAACTATATCTGAAATGCCTATCGGCACCTATATCTAAAATGCCTATCGGCATATATTTTTGAAATGCCTTTCGGAAACTACATCTGAAATGCCCATCTGCTCCTATATTTAAAATGCCTATCGGCAACCATATCTGAAATGCCTATCGACACCTATATTTGAAATACCTATCGGCTTCTATATCTGAAATGCCTATCGGCACCTGTTTTTAAAATGCCAATCGGCAACTATATCTGAAATGCCTATCGGCACCTATATCCGAAATGCCTATCGGCATCAATTTTTGAAATGCCTATCGGAAACTACATCTAAAATGCCTATCAGCACCTATATTTGAAATGCCTATCGGCAACTATATCTGCAATGCCTATCGGCACCTATATTTGAAATGCCTATCGGCTTCTATATCTGAAGTGCCTATCGGCACCTATTTTTTAAATGCCAATTGGCAACTATATCTGAAATGACTATCGGCACCTATATCTGAAATGCCTATCGGCACCTATTTTTGAAATGCCTATCGAAAACTACATCTGAAATGCCTATCAGCACCTATATTTGAAATGCCTATCGGAAACTACATCTGAAATGCCTATCAGCACCTACATTTGAAATGCCTATCGGCAACCATATCTGGAATGCCTATCGGCACCTATATTTGAAATGCCTATCGGCTTCTATATCTGAAATGCCTATCGGCACCTATTTTTAAAATGCCAATCGGCAACTATATCTGAAATGCCTATCGGCACCTATATCTGAAATACCTATCGGCACCTATTTTTGAAATGCCTATCGGAAACTACATCTAAAATGCCTATCAGCACCTATATTTGAAATGCCTATCAGCAACCATATCTGAAATGCCTATCGACACCTATATTTGAAATACCTATCGGCTTCTATATCTGAAATGCCTATCGGTACCTATTTTTAAAATGCCAATCGGTAACTATATCTGAAATGCCTATCGGCACCTATATCTGAAATGCCTATCGGCACCATTTTTTGAAATGCCTATCGGAAACTACATCCGGAATGCCTATCAGCACCTATATTTGAAATGCCTATCGGCAACCATATCTGGAATGCCTATCAGCACCTATATTTGAAATGCCTATCGGCTTCTATATCTGAAATGCCTATCGACACCAATTTTTGAAATGCCTATCGGAAACTACATCTCAAATGCCTATCAGCTCCTATATTTGAAATGCCTATCGGCAACCATATCTGGAATGCTCATCGGCACCTATATTTGAAATGCCTATCGGCTTATATATCTGAAATGCCTATCGGCACCTATTTTTAAAATGCCAATTGGCAACTATATCTGAAGTGCCTATCGGCACCTATATCTCAAATGCCTATCGGCACCTATTTTTGAAATGCCTATCGAAAACTACATCTGAAATGCCTATAAGCATTTATATTTGAAATGCCTATCGGCAACCACATCAGAAATGCCTATCGGCACCTATATCTGAAATGCCCTACGGCATTTATATCTGAAATGCCGATCGACACCTATATTTGAAATGCCTATCGGCACCTATATTTTAAATCCCTATCGGCAACTATATCTGATATGCCTATAGGCACCTATATCTGAAATGCCTATCGGCTTATATATCTGAAATGCCTATCGGCACCTATTTTTAAAATGCCAATCGGCAAATATATCTGAAATGCCTATCGGCACCTATAATTGAAATGCCTATCGGAACCTATTTTTGAAATGCCTATCAGAAACAACATCTGAAATGACTATCAGCACCTATATTTGAAATGCCTATCGGCAACCATATCTGAAATGCCTATCCACACCTGTATTTGAAATACCTATCGGCTTCTATATCTAAAATGCCTATCGGCACCTATTTTTAAAATGCCAATCGGCAACTATATCTGAAATGCCTATCGGCACCTATATCTGAAATGCCTATCGGCACCTATTTTTGAAATGCCTATCGGAAACTACATCTGAAATGATTAACAGCACTTATGTTTGAAATGCCTATCGGCAACCATATCTGGAATGCCTATCCGCACCTATATTTGAAATGCCTATCGGCTTCTATATCTGAAATGCCTATCGGAACCTATTTTTAAAATACCAATCGGCAACTATATCTGAAATGCCTATCGGCACCTATATCCGAAATGCCTATCGGCATCAATTTTTGAAATGCCTATCGGAAACTACATCTGAAATGCCTATCAGCACCTATATTTGAAATGCCTATCAGCAACCATATCTGAAATGCCTATCGACGCCTATATTTGAAATACCTATCGGCTTCTATATCTGAAATGCCTATCGGTACCTATTTTTAAAATGCCAATCGGTAACTATATCTGAAATGCCTATCGGCACCTATATCTGAAATGCCTATCGGCACCATTTTTTGAAATGCCTATCGGAAACTACATCCGGAATGCCTATCAGCACCTATATTTGAAATGCCTATCGGCAACCATATCTGGAATGCCTATCGGCACCTATATTTGAAATGGCTATCGGCTTCTATATCTGAAATGCCTATCGACACCAATTTTTGAAATGCCTATCGGAAACTACATCTGAAATGCCTAACAGCACCTATATTTGAAATGCCTATCGGCAACCATATCTGGAATGCTCATCGGCACCTATATTTGAAATGCCTATCGGCTTATATATCTGAAATGCCTATCGGCACCTATTTTTAAAATGCCAATCGGCAACTATATCTGAAATGCCTATCGGCACCTATTTTTGAAATGCCTATCGGAAACTACATCTGAAATGCCTATCAGCACCTATATTTGAAATGCCTATCGGCAACCATATCTGGCATGCCTATCGGTGCCTTTATTTGAAATGCCTATCGGCTTCTATATCTGAAATGCCTATCGGCACCTATTTTTAAAATGCCAATCGGTAACTATATCTGAAATGCCTATCGGCACCTATATCTGAAATGCCTATCGGCACCATTTTTTGAAATGTCTATCGGAAACTACATCCGGAATGCCTATCAGCACCTATATTTGAAATGCCTATCGGCAACCATATCTGGAATGCCTATCGGCACCTATATTTGAAATGCCTATCGGCTTCTATATCTGAAATGCCTATCGACACCTATTTTTAAAATGCCAATCGGCAACTATATCTGAAATGCCAATCGGCACCTATATATGAAATGCCTATCGGCACCTATTTTTGAAATGCCTATCGGAAACTACATCTGAAATGCCTATCAGCACCTATATTTGAAATGCTTATCGGCAACCATATCTGGAATGCCTATCGGCGCCTATATTTGAAATGCCTATCGGCTTCTATATCTGAAATGCCTATCGGCACCTATTTTTAAAATGCCAATCGGCATTTATATCTGAAGTGCCTATCGGCACCTATATCTGAAATGCCTATCGGCACCTATTTTTGAAATGCCTATCGAAAACTACATCTGTAATGCCTATCAGCACCTATATTTGAAATGCCTATCGGCAACCACATCAGAAATGCCTATCGGCACCTATATCTGAAATGCCTTTCGGCATTTATATCTGAAATGCCGATCGACACCTATATTTGAAATGCCTATCGGCACTTTTATTTTAAATGCCTATCGGCAACTATATCTAATAAGCCTATCGGTACCTATATCTGAAATGCCTATCGGCACCTATTTTTGAAATGCCAATCTTTAAGTATATCTGAAATGCCTATCGGCACCTATATCTAAAATGCCTATCGGAACATATTTTTAAAATGCCTATCGCAAACTACATCTGAAATGACTATCAGCACCTATATTTGAAATGCCTATCGGCAACCATATCTGAAATGCCTATCCACACCTATATTTGAAATACCTATCGGCTTCTATATCTAAAATGCCTATCGGCACCTATTTTTAAAATGCCAATCGGTAAGTATATCTGAAATGCCTATCGGCACCTATATCTAAAATGCCTATCGGAACCTATTTTTGAAATGCCTATCGGAAACTACATCTGAAATGACTATCAGCACCTATATTTGAAATGCCTATCGGCAACCATATCTGAAATGCCTATCCACACCTATATTTGAAATACCTATCGGCTTCTATATCTAAAATGCCTATTGGCACCTATTTTTAAAATGCCAATCGGCAACTACATCTGAAATGCCTATCGGCTTATACATCTGAAATGCCTATCGGCACCTATTTTTAAAATGCCAATCGGCAACTATATCTGAAATGCCAATCGGCACCTATATCTGAAATGCCTATCGACACCTATTTTTAAAATGCCAATTGGCAACTATATCTGAAATGCCTATCGGCTTATACATCTGAAATGCCTATCGGCACCTATTTTTAAAATGCCTATCGGCACCTATATCTGAAATGCCTATTGACACCTATTTTTAAAATGCCAATTGGCAACTATATCTGAAATGCCTATCGGCACCTATATCTGAAATGCCTATCGGTACCTATTTTTGAAATGCCTATCGGAAACTACATCTGAAATGATTATCAGCACTTATATTTGAAATGCCTATCGGCAACCTTATCTGAAATGCCTATCGGAACCTATATTTGAAATGCCTATCGGCTTCTATATCTGAAATGCCTATCGACACCAATTTTTGAAATGCCTATCGGAAACTACATCTGAAATGCCAATCAGCACCTATATTTGAAATGCCTATCGGCAACCATATCTGGAATGCTCATCGGCACATATATTTGAAATGCCTATCGGCTTAATATCTGAAATGCCTATCGGCTTAATATCTGAAATGCCTATCGGCACCTATTTTTAAAATGCCAATCGGCAACTATATCTGAAATGCCCTACGGCATTTATATCTGAAATGCCGATCGACACCTATATTTGAAATGCCTATTGGCACCTATATTTTAAATGCCTATCGGCAACTATATCTGATATGCCTATCGGCACCTATATCTGAAATGCCTATCGGCACCTATTTTGGAAATGCCTATCGGAAACTACATCTAAAATGCCTATCGGCACCTATTTTTAAAATGCCAATCGGAAAGTATATCTGAAATGCCTATCGCCACCTATAATTGAAATGCCTATCGGAACCTATTTTTGAAATGCCTATCGGAAACTCCATCTGAAATGCCTATCAGCACCTATATTTGAAATGCCTATCGGCATCCATATCTGGAATGCCTATCGGCACCTATATTTGAAATGCCTATAGGGTTCTATATCTGAAATGCCTATCGACACCTATTTTTAAAATGCAAATTGGCAACTATATCTGAAATGCAAATCGGCACCTATATCTGAAATGCCTATCGGTACCTTTTTTTGAAATGCCTATCGGAAACTACATCTGAAATGATTATCAGCACTTATATTTGAAATGCCTATCGGCAACCATATCTGGAATGCCTATCGGCACCTATATTTGAAATGCCTATCGGAAACTACATCTGAAATGCTTATTAGCACCTATATTTGAAATGCCTATCGGCAACCATATCTGGAATGCCTATCGGCACCTATATTTGAAATGCCTATCGGCTTCTATATCTGAAATGCCTATCGGCACCTATTTTTAAAATGCCAATCGGCAACTATATCCGAAATGCCTATCGGCTTCTATATCTGAAATGCCTATCGACACCAATTTTTGAAATGCCTATCGGAAACTACATTTGAAATGCCTATCAGCACCTATATTTGGAATGCCTATCGGCAACCATATCTGGAATGCTCATCAGCACCTATATTTGAAATGCCTATCGGCTTATATATCTGAAATGCATATCGGCACCTATTTTTAAAATGCCAATCGGCAACTATATCTGAAATGCCTATCGGCACCTATATCTGAAATGCCTATCGGCACCTATTTTTGAAATGCCTATCGAAAACTACATCTGAAATGCCTATCAGCACCTATATTTGAAATGCTTATCGGCAACCATATCTGAAATGCCTATCGACACCTATATTTAAAATCCCTATCGGCTTCTATATCTGAAATGCCTATCGGCACCTCTTTTTAAAATGCCAATCGGCAACTATATCTGAAATGCCTATCGGCACCTATATCTAAAATGCCTATCGGCACCAATTTTTGAAATGCCTATCGGAAAGTACATCTGAAATGCCTATCAGCACCTATATTTGAAATGCCCATCGGCAACCATATCTGGAATGCTCATCGGCACCTATATTTGAAATGCCTATCGGCTTATATATCTGAAATGCCTATCGGCACCTATTTTCAAAATGCCAATCGGCAACTATATCTGAAATGCCTATCGGCACCTATATCTGAAATGCCTATCGGCACCATTTTTTGAAATGCCTATCGGAAACTACATCCGGAATGCCTATCAGCACCTATATTTGAAATGCCTATCGGCAACCATATCTGGAATGCCTATCGGCACCTATATTTGAAATGCCTATCGGCTTCTATATCTGAAATGCCTATCGACACCAATTTTTGAAATGCCTATCGGAAACTACATCTGAAATGCCTATCAGCACCTATATTTAAAATGCCTATCGGCAACCATATCTGGAATGCTCATCGGCACCTATATTTGAAATGTCTATCGGCTTATACATCTGAAATGCCTATCGGCACCTATTTTTAAAATGCCAATCGGCAACTATATCTGAAATGCCTATCAGGACCTATATCTAAAATGCCTATCGGCACCTATTTTTGAAATGCCTATCGGAAACTACATCTGAAATGCCTATCAGCACCTATATTTGAAATGCTTATCAGCAAACATATCTGAAATGCCTATCGACACCTATATTTAAAATCCCTATCGGCTTCTATATCTGAAATGCCTATCGGCACCTATTTTTAAAATGCCAATCGGCAACTATATCTGAAATGCCTATCGGCACCTATATCTGAAATGCCTATCGGCACCAATTTTTGAAATGCCTATCGGAAACTACATCTGAAATGCCTATCAGCACCTATATTTGAAATGCCTATCGGCAACCATATCTGGATCGCTCATCGGCACCTATATTTGATATGCCTATCGGCTTATATATCTGAAATGCCTATCGGCACCTATTTTTAAAATGCCAATCGGCAACTATATCTGAAATGCCTATCGGCACCTATATCTGAAATGCCTATCGGCACCTATTTTTGAAATGCCTATCGGAAACTACATCTGAAATGCCTATCAGCACCTATATTTGAAATGCCTATCGGCAATCATATCTGAAATGCCTATCGACACCTATATTTGAAATACCTATCGGCTTCTATATCTGAAATGCCTATCGGCACCTATTTTTAAAATGCCAATCGGCAACTATATCTGAAATGCCTATCGGCACCTATATCTGAAATGCCTATCGGACCCAATTTTTGAAATGCCTATCGGAAACTACATCTAAAATGCCTATCAGCACCTATATTTGAAATGCCTATCGGCAACCATATCTAGAATGCCTATCGGCGCCTATATTTGAAATGCCTATCGGCTTCTATATCTGAAATGCCTATCGGCACCTATTTTTAAAATGCCAATCGGCAACTATATCTGAAATGCCTATCGGCACCTATATCTGAAATGCCTATCGGCACATATTTTTGAAATGCCTATCGGAAACTACATCTGAAATGCCTATCAGCACCTAAATTTGAAATGCCTATCGGCAACCATATCTGGAATGCCTATCGGCGCCTATATTTGAAATGCCTATCGGCTTCTATATATGAAATACCTATCTGCGCCTATTTTTAAAATGCCAATCGGCAACTATATCTGAAGTGCCTATCGGCACCTATATCTGAAATGCCTATCGGCACTTTCTTTTAAAATGCCTATCGAAAAGTACATCTGAAATGCCTATCAGCACCTATATTTGAAATGCCTATCGGCAACCACATCAGAAATGCCTATCGGCACCTATATCTGAAATGCCTTTCGGCATTTATATCTGAAATGCCGGTCGACACCTATATTTGAAATGCCTATCGGCACATATATTTTAAATGCCTATCGGCAATTATATCTGATATGCCTATCGGCAATTATATCTGATATGCCTATCGGCACCTATATCTGAAATGCCTACCGGCACCTATTTTTGAAATGCTTGTCGGAAACTACATCTAAAATGCCTATCGGCACCTATTTTTAAAATGCCAATCGGTAAGTATATCTGAAATGCCTATCGGCACCTATATCTGAAATGCCTATCGGAACCTATTTTTAAAATGCCTATCGGAAACTACATCTGAAATGACTATCAGCACCTATATTTGAAATGCCTATCGGCAACCATATCTGAAATGCCTATCTACACCTATATTTGAAATACCTATCGGCTTCTATATCTGAAATGCCTATCGGCACCTATTTTTAAAATGCCAATCGGCAACTATATCTGAAATGCCTATCGGCACCTATATCTGAAATGCCTATCGGTACCTATTTTTGAAATGCCTATCGGAAACTACATCTGAAATGATTATCAGCGCTTATATTTGATATGCCTATCGGCAACCATATCTGGAATGCCTATCGGCAACTATATTTGAAATGCCTATGGGCTTCTATATCTGAAATGCCTATCGGCACCTATTTTTAAAATACCAATCGGCAACTATATCTGAAATGCCTATCGGCACCTATATCTGAGTTGCCTATCGGCATATATTGTTGAAATGTCTTTCGGAAACTACATCTGAATTGCCTATCTGCTCCTATATTTGAAATGCCTATCGGCAACCATATCTGAAATGCCTATCGAAACCTATATTTAAAATACCTATCGGCTTCTATATCTGAAATTCCTATCGGCACCTGTTTTTAAAATGCCAATCGGCAACTATATCTGAAATGCCTATCGGCACCTATATCCGAAATGCCTATCGGCATCAATTTTTGAAATGCCTATCGGAAACTACATCTAAAATGCCTATCAGCACCTATATTTGAAATGCCTATCGGCAACCATATCTGGAATGCCTATCGGCACCTATATTTGAAATGCCTATCGGCTTCTATATCTGAAATGCCTATGGGCACCTATTTTTAAAATGCCAATCGGCAACTATATCTGAAATGCCTATCGGCACCTATATCTGAAATGCCTATCGGCACATATTTTTGAAATGCCTATCGAAAACTACATCTGAAATGCCTATCAGCACCTATATTTGAAATGCCTATCGGCAACCATATCTGAAATGCCTATCGACACCTATATTTGAAATACCTATCGGCTTCTATATCTGAAATGCCTATCAGCACCTATTTTTAAAATGCCAATCGGTAACTATACCTGAAATGCCTATCGGCACCTATATCTGAAATGCCTATCGGCACCATTTTTTGAAATGTCTATCGGAAACTACATCCGGAATGCCTATCAGCACCTATATTTGAAATGCCTATCGGCAACCATATCTGGAATGCCTATCGGCACCTATATTTGAAATGCCTATCGGCTTCTATATCTGAAATGCCTATCGACACCTATTTTTAAAATGCCAAACGGCAACTATATCTGAAATGCCTATCGGCACCTATATCTGAAATGCCTATCGGCACCTATTTTTGAAATGCCTATCGGAAACTACATCTAAAATGCCTATCAGCACCTATATTTGAAATGCTTATCGGCAACCATATCTGAAATGCCTATCGACACCTATATTTGAAATCCCTATCGGCTTCTATATCTGAAATGCCTATCGGCAACTATTTTTAAAATGCCAATCGGCAACTATATCTGAAATGCCTATCGGCACCTATATCTGAAATGCCTCTCGGCACCTATTTTTGAAATGCCTATCGGAAACTACATCTGAAATGCCTATCAGCACCTATATTTGAAATGCCTATCGGCAACCATATCTGGAATGCCTATCGGCGCCTATATTTGAAATGCCTATCGGCTTCTATATCTGAAATGCCTATCGGCACCTATTTTTAAAATGCCAATCGGCACCTATATCTGAAATGCCTATCGGCACCTATTTTTGAAATGCCTATCGAAAACTACATCTGAAATGCCTATCAGCACCTATATTTGAAATGCCTATCGGCAAACACATCAGAAATGCCTATCGGCACCTATATCTGGAATGCCTTTCGGCATTTATATCTGAAATGCCGATTGACACCTATATTTGAAATGCCTATCGGCACTTTTATTTTAAATGCCTATCGGCAACTATATCTGATAAGCCTATCGGCACCTATATCTGAAATGCCTATCGGCACCTATTTTTGAAATGCCAATCTTTAAGTATATCTGAAATGCCTATCGGCACCTATATCTAAAATGCCTATCGGAACCTATTTTTGAAATGCCTATCGGAAACTACATCTGAAATGACTATCAGCACCTATATTTGAAATTCCTATCGGCAACCATATCTGAAATGCCTATCCACACCTATATTTGAAATACCTATCGGCTTCTATATCTAAAATGCCTATCGGCGCCTATTTTTAAAATGTCAATCGGTAAGTATATCTGAAATGCCTATCGGCACCTATATCTAAAATGCCTATCGGAACCTATTTTTGAAATGCCCATCGGAAACTACATCTGAAATGACTATCAGCACATATATTTGAAATGCCTATCGGCAACCATATCTGAAATGCCTATCCACACTTATATTTGAAATACCTATCGGCTTCTATATCTAAAATGCCTATCGGCACCTATTTTTAAAATGCCAATCGGCAACTACATCTGAAATGCCTATCGGCTTATATATCTGAAATGCCTATCGGCACCTATTTTTAAAATGCCAATCGGCAACTATATCTGAAATGCATATCGGCACCTATATCTGAAATGCCTATCGACACCTATTTTTAAAATGCCAATTGGCAAATATATCTGAAATGCCTATCGGCACCTATATCTGAAATGCCTATCGACACCTATTTTTGAAATGCCTATCGGAAACTACATCTGAAATGCCTATCAGCACCTAAATTTTAAATGCCTATCGGCAACCATATCTGGAATGCCTACCGGCGCCTATATTTGAAATGCCTATCGGCTTCTATATATGAAATACCTATATGCGCCTATTTTTAAAATGCCAATCGGCAACTATATCTGAAGTGCCTATCGGCACCTATATCTGAAATGCCTATCGGCACTTTCTTTTAAAATGCCTATCGAAAAGTACATCTGAAATGCCTATCAGCACCTATATTTGAAATGCCTATCGGCAACCACATCAGAAATGCCTATCGGCACCTATATCTGAAATGCCTTTCGGCATTTATATCTGAAATGCCGGTCGACACCTATATTTGTAATGCCTATCGGCACATATATTTTAAATGCCTATCGGCAATTATATCTGATATGCCTATCGGCAATTATATCTGATATGCCTATCGGCACCTATATCTGAAATACGTACCGGCACCTATTTTTGAAATGCTTGTCTGAAACTACATCTAAAATGCCTATCGGCACCTATTTTTAAAATGCCAATCGGTAAGTATATCTGAAATGCCTATCGGCACCTATATCTGAAATGCCTATCGAAACCTATTTTTAAAATGCCTATCGGAAACTACATCTGAAATGACTATCAGCACCTATATTTGAAATGCCTATCGGCAACCATATCTGAAATGCCTATCTACACCTATATTTGAAATACCTATCGGCTTCTATATCTGAAATGCCTATCGGCACCTATTTTTAAAATGCCAATCGGCAACTATATCTGAAATGCCTATCGGCACCTATATCTGAAATGCCTATCGGTACCTATTTTTGAAATGCCTATCGGAAACTACATCTGAAATGATTATCAGCGCTTATATTTGATATGCCTATCGGCAACCATATCTGGAATGCCTATCGGCAACTATATTTGAAATGCCTATGGGCTTCTATATCTGAAATGCCTATCGGCACCTATTTTTAAAATACCAATCGGCAACTATATCTGAAATGCCTATCGGCACCTATATCTGAGTTGCCTATCGGCATATATTGTTGAAATGTCTTTCGGAAACTACATCTGAATTGCCTATCTGCTCCTATATTTGAAATGCCTATCGGCAACCATATCTGAAATGCCTATCGAAACCTATATTTGAAATACCTATCGGCTTCTATATCTGAAATTCCTATCGGCACCTGTTTTTAAAATGCCAATCGGCAACTATATCTGAAATGCCTATCGGCACCTATATCCGAAATGCCTATCGGCATCAATTTTTGAAATGCCTATTGGAAACTACATCTAAAATGCCTATCAGCACCTATATTTGAAATGCCTATCGGCAACCATATCTGGAATGCCTATCGGCACCTATATTTGAAATGCCTATCGGCTTCTATATCTGAAATGCCTATCGGCACCTATTTTTAAAATGCCAATCGGCAACTATATCTGAAATGCCTATCGGCACCTATATCTGAAATGCCTATCGGCACATATTTTTGAAATGCCTATCGGAAACTACATCTGAAATGCCTATCAGCACCTATATTTGAAATGCCTATCGGCAACCATATCTGAAATGCCTATCGACACCTATATTTGAAATACCTATCGGCTTCTATATCTGAAATGCCTATCGGCACCTATTTTTAAAATGCCAATCGGTAACTATACCTGAAATGCCTATCGGCACCTATATCTGAAATGCCTATCGGCACCATTTTTTGAAATGTCTATCGGAAACTACATCTGGAATGCCTATCAGCACCTATATTTGAAATGCCTATCGGCAACCATATCTGGAATGCCTATCGGCACCTATATTTGAAATGCCTATCGGCTTCTATATCTGAAATGCCTATCGACACCTATTTTTAAAATGCCAAACGGCAACTATATCTGAAATGCCTATCGGCACCTATATCTGAAATGCCTATCGGCACCTATTTTTGAAATGCCTATCGGAAACTACATCTGAAATGCCTATCAGCACCTATATTTGAAATGCTTATCGGCAACCATATCTGAAATGCCTATCGACACCTATATTTGAAATCCCTATCGGCTTCTATATCTGAAATGCCTATCGGCAACTATTTTTAAAATGCCAATCGGCAACTATATCTGAAATGCCTATCGGCACCTATATCTGAAATGCCTCTCGGCACCTATTTTTGAAATGCCTATCGGAAACTACATCTGAAATGCCTATCAGCACCTATATTTGAAATGCCTATCGGCAACCATATCTGGAATGCCTATCGGCGCCTATATTTGAAATGCCTATCGGCTTCTATATCTGAAATGCCTATCGGCACCTATTTTTAAAATGCCAATCGGCATTTATATCTGAAGTGCCTATCGGCACCTATATCTGAAATGCCTATCGGCACCTATTTTTGAAATGCCTATCGAAAACTACATCTGAAATGCCTATCAGCACCTATATTTGAAATGCCTATCGGCAAACACATCAGAAATGCCTATCGGCACCTATATCTGGAATGCCTTTCGGCATTTATATCTGAAATGCCGATTGACACCTATATTTGAAATGCCTATCGGCACATTTATTTTAAATGCCTATCGGCAACTATATCTGATAAGCCTATCGGCACCTATATCTGAAATGCCTATCGGCACTTATTTTTGAAATGCCAATCTTTAAGTATATCTGAAATGCCTATCGGCACCTATATCTAAAATGCCTATCGGAACCTATTTTTGAAATGCCTATCGGAAACTACATCTGAAATGACTATCAGCACCTATATTTGAAATGCCTATCGGCAACCATATCTAAAATGCCTATCCACACCTATATTTGAAATACCTATCGGCTTCTATATCTAAAATGCCTATCGGCGCCTATTTTTAAAATGCCAATCGGTAAGTATATCTGAAATGCCTATCGGCACCTATATCTAAAATGCCTATCGGAACCTATTTTTGAAATGCCCATCGGAAACTACATCTGAAATGACTATCAGCACCTATATTTGAAATGCCTATCGGCAACCATATCTGAAATGCCTATCCACACTTATATTTGAAATACCTATCGGCTTCTATATCTAAAATGCCTATCGGCACCTATTTTTAAAATGCCAATCGGCAACTACATCTGAAATGCCTATCGGCTTATATATCTGAAATGCCTATCGGCACCTATTTTTAAAATGCCAATCGGCAACTATATCTGAAATGCATATCGGCACCTATATCTGAAATGCCTATCGACACCTATTTTTAAAATGCCAATTGGCAACTATATCTGAAATGCCTATCGGCACCTATATCTGAAATGCCTATCGTTACCTATTTTTAAAATGCCAATTGGCAACTATATCTGGAATGCCTATCGGCACCTATATTTGAAATGCCTATCGGCAACCATATCTGGAACGCCTATCGGCACCTATATTTGAAATGCCTATCGGCTTCTATATCTGAAATGCCTATCGACACCTATTTTTAAAATGCCAATCAGCAACTATATCTGAAATGCCTATCGGCACCTATATCTGAAATGCCTATCGGCACCTTTTTTTGAAATGCCTATCGGAAACTACATCTGAAATGCCTATCAGCACCTATATTTGAAATGCCTATCGGCAATCATATCTGAAATGCCTATCGACACCTATATTTGAAATACCTATCGGCTTCTATATCTGAAATGCCTTTCGGCACCTATTTTTAAAATGCCAATCGGCAACTATATCTGAAATGCCTATCGGCACCTATATCTGAAATGCCTATCGGCACCAATTTTTGAAATGCCTATCGTAAACTATATCTGAAATGCCTATCAGCACCTATATTTGAAATGCCTATCGGCAACCATATCTGGAATGCCTGTCGGCACCTATATTTGAAATGCCTATCGGCTTCTATATCTGAAATGCCTATCGGCACCTATTTTTAAAATGCCAATCGGCAACTATATCTGAAATGCCTATCGGCACCTATATCTGAAACGCCTATCGGCACCTATTTTTGAAATGCCTATCGGAAACTACATCTGAAATGCCTATCAGCACCTATATTTGAAATGCCTATTTGCAACCATATCTTGAATGCCTATCGGCGCCTATATTTGAAATGCCTATCGGCTTCTATATCTGAAATACCTATCGGCGCCTATTTTTAAAATGCCAATCGGCAACTATATCTGAAGTGCCTATCGGCACCTATATCTAAAATGCCTATCAGCACCTATTTTTGAAATGCCTATCGAAAACTACATCTGAAATGCCTATCAGCACCTATATTTGAAATGCCTATCGGCAACCACATCAGAAATGCCTATCGGCACCTATATCTGAAATGACTTTCGGCATTTATATCTGAAATGCCGGTCGACACCTATATTTGAAATGCCTATCGGCACATATATTTTAAATGCCTATCGGCAACTATATCTGATATGCCTATCGGCACCTATATCTGAAATGCCCATCGGCACCTATTTTTTAAATGCCTATCGGAAACTACATCTAAAATGCCTATCGGCACCTATTTTTAAAATGCCAATCGGTAAGTATATCTGAAATGCCTATCGGCACCTATATCTGAAATGCCTATCGGAACCTATTTTTGAAATGCCTATCGGAAATTACATCTGAAATGACTATCAGCACCTATATTTGAAATGCCTATCGGCAACCATATCTGAAAAGCCTATCCACACCTATATTTGAAGTACCTATCGGCTTCTATATCTGAAATGCCTATCGGCACCTATTTTTAAAATGCCAATCGGCAACTATATCTGAAATGCCTATCGGCACCTATATTTGAAATGCCTATCGGTACCTATTTTTGGAATGCCTATCGGAAACTACATCTGAAATGATTATCAGCGCTTATATTTGATATGCCTATTGGCAACCATATCTGGAATGCCTATCGGCAACTATATTTGAAATGCCTATCGGCTTCTATATCTGAATGCCTATCGGCACCTATTTTTAAAATACCAATCGGCAACTATATCTGAAATGCCTATCGGCACCTATATCTGAAATGCCTATCGACACCTATTTTTAAAATGCCAATTGGCAACTATATCTGGAATGCCTATCGGCACCTATATTTGAAATGCCTATCGGCAACCATATCTGGAATGCCTATCGGCACCTATATTTGAAATGCCTATCGGCTTCTATATCTGAAATGCCTATAGACACCTATTTTTAAAATGCCAATCAGCAACTATATCTGAAATGCCTATCGGCACCTATATCTGAAATGCCTATCGGCACCTATTTTTGAAATGCCTATCGGAAACTACATCTGAAATGCCTATCAGCACCTTTATTTGAAATGCTTATCGGCAACCATATCTGAAATAGCTATCGACACCTATATTTGAAATCCCTATAAGCTTCTATATCTGAAATGCCTATCGGCACCTATTTTTAAAATGCCAATCGGCAACCATATCTGGAATGCCTATCGGCGCCTATATTTGAAATGCCTATCGGCACTTTTATTTTAAATGCCTATCGGCAACTATATCTGATAAGCCTATCGGCACATATATCTGAAATGCCTATCGGCACCTATTTTTGAAATGCCTATCGGAAACTACATCTGAAATGCCTATCAGCACCTATATTTGAAATGCCTATCGGCAACCACATCAGAAATGCCTATCGGCACCTATATCTGAAATGCCCTACGGCATTTATATCTGAAATGCCGATCGACACCTATATTTGAAATGCCTATCGGCACCTATATTTTAAAGGCCTATCGGCAACTATATCTGATATGCCTATCGGCACCTATATCTGAAATGCCTATCGGCACCTATTTTTGAAATGCCTATCGGAAACTACATCTAAAATGCCTATCAACACCTATTTTTAAAATGCCAATCGGAAAGTATATCTGAAATGCCTATCGGCACCTATAATTGAAATGCCTATCGGAACCTATTTTTGAAATGCCTATCGGAAACATCATCTGAAATGACTATCAGCACCTATATTTGAAATGCCTATTGGCAACCATATCTGAAATGCCTATCCACACCTGTATTTGAAATACCTATCGGCTTCTATATCTAAAATGCCTATCGGCACCTATTTTTAAAATGCCAATCGGCAACTATATCTGAAATGCCTATCGGCACCTATATCTGAAATGCCTATCGGCACCAACTTTTGAAATGCCTATCGGAAACTCCATCTGAAATGATTATCAGCACTTATATTTAAAATGCCTATCGGCAACCATATCTGGAATGCCTATCGGCACCTATATTTGAAATGCCTATCGGCTTCTATATCTGAAATGCCTATCGGCACCTATTTTTAAAATACCAATCGGCAACTATATCTGAAATGCCTATCGGCACCTATATCTGAAATGCCTATCGGCATATAAGTTTGAAATGCCTTTCGGAAACTACATCTGAAATGCCTATCTGCTCCTATATTTGAAATGCCTATCGGCAACCATATCTGAAATGCCTATCGACACCTATATTTGAAATACCTATCGGCTTATATATCTGAAATGCCTATCGGCACCTGTTTTTAAAATGCCAATCGGCAACTATATCTGAAAAGTCTATCGGCACCTATATCCGAAATGCCTATCAGCATCAATTTTTGAAATACCTATCGGAAACTACATCTAAAATGCCTATCAGCACCTATATTTGAAATGCCTATCGGCAACTATATCTGCAATGCCTATCGGCACCGATATTTGAAATGCCTATCGGCTTCTATATCTGAAATGCCTATCGGCACCTATTTTTTAAATGCCAATTGGCAACTATATCTGAAATGACTATCGGCACCTATATCTGAAATGCCTATCGGAACCCATTTTTGAAATGCCTATCGAAAACTACATCTGAAATGCCTATCAGCACCTATATTTGAAATGCCTATCGGAAACTACATCTGAAATGCCTAACAGCACCTATATTTGAAATGCCCATCGGCAACCATATCTGGAATGCCTATCGGCACCTATATTTGAAATGCCTATCGGCTTCTATATCTGAAATGCCTATCGGCAGCTATTTTTAAAATGCCAATCGGCAACTATATCTAAAATGCCTATCGGCACCTATATCTGAAATGCCTATCGGCACCAATTTTTGAATTGCCTATCGGAAACTACATCTGAAATGCCTATCAGCACCTATATTTGAAATGCCTATCGGCAACCATATCTGGAATGCTCATCGGCACCTATATTTGAAATGCCTATCGGCTTATATATTTGAAATGCCTATTGGCACCTATTTTTAAAATGCCAATCGGCAACTATATCTGAAATGCCTATCGGCACCTATATCTGATATGCCTATCGGCACCTATTTTTGAAATGCCTATCGGAAACTACATCTGAAATGCCTATCAGCACCTATATTTGAAATGCCTATCGGCAATCATGTCTGAAATGCCTATCGACACCTATATTTGAAATACCTATCGGCTTCTATATCTGAAATGCCTTTCGGCACCTATTTTTAAAATGCCAATCGGCAACTATATCTGAAATGCCTATCGGCACCTATATCTGAAATGCCTATCGGCACCAATTTTTGAAATGCCTATCGTAAACTATATCTGAAATGCCTATCAGCACCTATATTTGAAATGCCTATCGGCAACCATATCTGGAATGCCTGTCGGCACCTATATTTGAAATGCCTATCGGCTTCTATATCTGAAATGCCTATCGGCACCTATTTTAAAATGCCAATCGGCAACTATATCTGAAATGCCTATCGGCACCTATATCTGAAACGCCTATCGGCACCTATTTTTGAAATGCCTATCGGAAACTACATCTGAAATGCCTATCAGCACCTATATTTGAAATGCCTATTTGCAACCATATCTTGAATGCCTATCGGCGCCTATATTTGAAATGCCTATCGGCTTCTATATCTGAAATACCTATCGGCGCCTATTTTTAAAATGCCAATCGGCAACTATATCTGAAGTGCCTATCGGCACCTATATCTAAAATGCCTATCAGCACCTATTTTTGAAATGCCTATCGAAAACTACATATGAAATGCCTATCAGCACCTATATTTGAAATGCCTATCGGCAACCACATCAGAAATGCCTATCGGCACCTATATCTGAAATGACTTTCGGCATTTATATCTGAAATGCCGGTCGACACCTATATTTGAAATGCCTATCGGCACATATATTTTAAATGCCTATCGGCAACTATATCTGATATGCCTATCGGCACCTATATCTGAAATTGCCATCGGCACCTATTTTTTAAATGCCTTTCGGAAACTACATCTAAAATGCCTATCGGCACCTATTTTTAAAATGCCAATCGGTAAGTATATCTGAAATGCCTATCGGCACCTATATCTGAAATGCCTATCGGAACCTATTTTTGAAATGCCTATCGGAAATTACATCTGAAATGACTATCAGCACCTATATTTGAAATGCCTATCGGCAACCATATCTGAAAAGCCTATCCACACCTATATTTGAAATACCTATCGGCTTCTATATCTGAAATGCCTATCGGCACCTATTTTTAAAATGCCAATCGGCAACTATATCTGAAATGCCTATCGGCACCTATATTTGAAATGCCTATCGGTACCTATTTTTGGAATGCCTATCGGAAACTACATCTGAAATGATTATCAGCGCTTATATTTGATATGCCTATTGGCAACCATATCTGGAATGCCTATCGGCAACTATATTTGAAATGCCTATCGGCTTCTATATCTGAAATGCCTATCGGCACCTATTTTTAAAATACCAATCGGCAACTATATCTGAAATGCCTATCGGCACCTATATCTGAAATGCCTATCGGCATATATTTTTGAAATGCCTTTCGGAAACTACATCTGAAATGCCTATCTGCTCCTATATTTGAAATGCCTATCGGCAACCATATCTGAAATGCCTATCGACACCTATACTTGAAATACCTATCGGCTTCTATACCTGAAATGCCTATCGGCACCTGTTTTTAAAATGCCAATCGGCAACTATATCTGAAATGCCTATCGGCACCTATATCCGAAATGCCTATCGGCATCAATTTTTGAAATGCCTATCGGAAACTACATCTAAAATGCCTATCAGCACCTATATTTGAAATGCCTATCGGCAACCATATCTGGAATGCCTATCGGCACCTATATTTGATATGCCTATCGGTTTCTATATCTGAAATGCCTATCGGCACCTATTTTTGAAATGCCAATCGGCAACTATATCTGAAATGCCTATCGGCACCTATATCTGAAATGCCTATCGGCACCTATTTTTGAAATGCCTATCGGAAACTACATCTGAAATGCCTATCAGCACCTATATTTGAAATGCTTATCGGCAACCATATCTGAAATGCCTATCGACACCTATATTTGAAATCCCTATCGGCTTCTATATCTGAAATGCCTATCGGCACCTATTTTTAAAATGCCAATCGGCAACTATATCTGAAATGCCTATCGGGACCGATATCTGAAATGCCTATCGGCACCTATTTTTGAAATGCCTATCGGAAACTACATCTGAAATGCCTATCAGCACCTATATTTGAAATGCCTATCGGCAACCATATCTGGAATGCCTATCGGCGCCTATATTTGAAATGCCTATAGGCTTCTATATCTGAAATGCCTATCGGCACCTATTTTTAAAATGCCAATCGGCATTTATATCTGAAGTGCCTATCGGCACCTATATCTGAAATGCCTATCGGCACCTATTTTTGAAATGCCTATCGAAAACTACATCTGAAATGCCTATCAGCACCTATATTTGAAATGCCTATCGGCAACCACATCAGAAATGCCTATCGGCACCTATATCTGAAATGCCTTTCGGCATTTATATCTGAAATTCCGATCGACACCTATATTTGAAATGTCTATCGGCACTTTTATTTTAAATGGCTATCGGCAACTATATCTGATTAGCCTATCGGCACCTATATCTGAAATGCCTATCGGCACCTATTTTTGAAATGCCAATCTTTAAGTATATCTGAAATGCCTATCGGCACCTATATCTAAAATGCCTATCGGAACCTATTTTTGAAATGCCTATCGGAAACTACATCTGAAATGACTATCAGCACCTATATTTGAAATGCCTATCGGCAACCATATCTGAAATGCCTATCTACACCTATATTTGAAATACCTATCGGCTTCTATATCTAAAATGCCTATCGGCACCTATTTTTAAAATGCCAATCGGTAAGTATATCTGAAATGCCTATCGGCACCTATATCTAAAATGCCTATCGGCACCTATTTTTGAAATGCCTATCGGAAACTACATCTAAAATGACTATCAGCACCTATATTTGAAATGCCTATCGGCAACCATATCTGAAATGCCTATCTACACCTATATTTGAAATACCTATCGGCTTCTATATCTAAAATGCCTATCGGCACCTATTTTTAAAATGCCAATCGGCATCTATATCTGAAATGCCAATCGGCACCTATATCTGAAATGCCCATCGACACCTATTTTTAAAATGCCAATTGGCAACTATATCTGAAATGCCTATCGGCACCTATATCTGAAATGCCTATCGACACCTATTTTTAAAATGCCAATTGGCAACTATATCTAAAATGCCTATCGGCACCTATATTTGAAATGCTTATCGGCAACTATATCTGAAATGCCTATCGACACCTATATTTGAAATCCCTATCGGCTTCTATATCTGAAATGCCTATCGGCACCCATTTTTAAAATGCCAATCGGCAACTATATCTGAAAGGCCTATCGGCACCGATATCTGAAATGCCTATCGGCACCTATTTTTGAAATGCCTATCGGAAACTACATCTGAAATGCCTATCAGCACCTATATTTGAAATGCCTATCGGCAACCATATCTGGAATGCCTATCGGCGCCTATATTTGAAATGCCTATAGGCTTCTATATCTGAAATGCCTATCGGCACCTATTTTTAAAATGCCAATCGGCAACTACATCTGAAATGCCTATCGGCTTATATATCTGAAATGCCTATCGGCACCTATTTTTAAAATGCCAATCGGCAACTATATCTGAAATGCCTATCGGCACCTATATCTGAAATGCCTATCGACACCTATTTTTAAAATGCCAATTGGCAACTATATCTGAAATGCCTATCGGCACCTATATCTGAAATGCCTATCGGTACCTGTTTTTGAAATGCCTATCGGAAACTACATCTGAAATGCCTATCAGCACCTATATTTGAAATGCCTATCGGCAACCATATCTGGAATGCCTATCGGCACCTATATTTGAAATGCCTATCGGCTTCTATATCTGAAATGCCTATCGGCACCTATTTTTAAAATGCCAATCGGCAACTATATCTGAAATGCCTATCGGCACCTATATCTGAAATGCCTATCAGCACCTATATTTAAAATGCTTATCGGCAACCATATCTGAAATGCCTATCGACACCTATATTTCAAATCCCTATCGGCTTCTATATCTGAAATGCCTATCGGCACCTATTTTTAAAATGCCAATCGGCAACTATATCTGAAATGCCTATCGGCACCGATATCTGAAATGCCTATCGGCACCTATTTTTGAAATGCCTATCGGAAACTACATCTGAAATGCCTATCAGCACCTATATTTGAAATGCTTATCGGCAACCATATCTGGAATGCCTATCGGCGCCTATATTTGAAATGCCTATAGGCTTCTATATCTGAAATGCCTATTGGCACCTATTTTTAAAATGCCAATCGGCATTTATATCTGAAGTGCCTATCGGCACCTATATCTGAAATGCCTATCGGCACCTATTTTTGAAATGCCTATCGAAAACTACATCTGAAATGCCTATCAGCACCTATATTTGAAATGCCTACCGGCAACCACATCAGAAATGCTTATCGGCACCTATATCTGAAATGCCTTTCGGCATTTATATCTGAAATGCCGATCGACACCTATATTTGAAATGCCTATCGGCACTTTTATTTTAAATGCCTATCGGCAACTATATCTGATAAGCCTATCGGCACCTATATCTGAAATGCCTATCGGCACCTATTTTTGAAATGCCAATCTTTAAGTATATCTGAAATGCCTATCGGCACCTATATCTAAAATGCCTATCGGAACCTATTTTTGAAATGCCTATCGGAAACTACATCTGAAATGACTATCAGCACCTATATTTGAAATGCCTATCGGCAACCATATCTCAAATGCCTATCTACACCTATATTTGAAATACCTATCGGCTTCTATATCTAAAATGCCTATCGGCACCTATTTTTAAAATGCCAATCGGTAAGTATATCTGAAATGCCTATCGGCACCTATATCTAAAATGCCTATCGGAACCTATTTTTGAAATGCCTATCGGAAACTACATCTGAAATGACTATCAGCACCTATATTTGAAATGCCTATCGGCAACCATATCTGAAATGCCTATCCACACCTATATTTGAAATACCTAGCGGCTTCTATATCTAAAATGCCTATCGGCACCTATTTTTAAAATGCCAATCGGCAACTACATCTGAAATTCCTATCGGCTTATATATCTGAAATGCCTATCGGCACCTATTTTTAAAATGCCAATCGGCAACTATATCTGAAATGCCAATCGGCACCTATATCTGAAATGCCTATCGACACCTATTTTTAAAATGCCAATTGGCAACTATATCTGAAATGCCTATCGGCACCTATATCTGAAATGCCTATCGACACCTATTTTTAAAATGCCAATTGGCAACTATATCTGAAATGCCTATCGGCACCTATATCTGAAATGCCTATCGGTACCTATTTTTGAAATGCCTATCGGAAACTACATCTGAAATGCCTATCAGCACCTATATTTGAAATGCCTATCGGCAACCATATCTGGAATGCCTATCGGCACCTATATTTGAAATGCCTATCGGCTTCTATATCTGAAATGCCTATCGGCACCTATTTTTAAAATGCCAATCGGCAACTATATCTGAAATGCCTATCGGCACCTATATCTGAAATGCCTATCAGCACCTATATTTGAAATGCCTATCGGCAACCATATCTGGAATGCCTATTGGCACCTATATTTGAAATGCCTATAGGCTTCTATATCTGAAATGCCTATCGGCACCTATTTATAAAATGCCAATCGGCAACTATATCTGAAATGCCTATCGGCACCTATATCTGAAATGCCTATCGACACCTATTTTTAAAATGCCAATTGGCAACTATATCTGGAATGCCTATCGGCACCTATATTTGAAATGCCTATCGGCAACCATATCTGGAATGCCTATCGGCACCTATATTTGAAATGCCTATCGGCTTCTATATCTGAAATGCCTATCGACACCTATTTTTAAAATGCCAATCAGCAACTATATCTGAAATGCCTATCGGCACCTATATCTGAAATGCCTATCGGCACCTATTTTTGAAATGCCTATCGGAAACTACATCTGAAATGCCTATCAGCACCTTTATTTGAAATGCTTATCGGCAACCATATCTGAAATAGCTATCGACACCTATATTTGAAATCCCTATAAGCTTCTATATCTGAAATGCCTATCGGCACCTATTTTTAAAATGCCAATCGGCAACCATATCTGGAATGCCTATCGGCGCCTATATTTGAAATGCCTATCGGCACTTTTATTTTAAATGCCTATCGGCAACTATATCTGATAAGCCTATCGGCACCTATATCTGAAATGCCTATCGGCACCTATTTTTGAAATGCCTATCGGAAACTACATCTGAAATGCCTATCAGCACCTATATTTGAAATGCCTATCGGCGACCACATCAGAAATGCCTATCGGCACCTATATCTGAAATGCCCTACGGCATTTATATCTGAAATGCCGATCGACACCTATATTTGAAATGCCTATCGGCACCTATATTTTAAATGCCTATCGGCAACTATATCTGATATGCCTATCGGCACCTATATCTGAAATGCCTATCGGCACCTATTTTTGAAATGCCTATCGGAAACTACATCTAAAATGCCTATCAACACCTATTTTTAAAATGCCAATCGGAAAGTATATCTGAAATGCCTATCGGCACCTATAATTGAAATGCCTATCGGAACCTATTTTTGAAATGCCTATCGGAAACAACATCTGAAATGACTATCAGCACCTATATTTGAAATGCCTATTGGCAACCATATCTGAAATGCCTATCCACACCTGTATTTGAAATACCTATCGGCTTCTATATCTAAAATGCCTATCGGCACCTATTTTTAAAATGCCAATCGGCAACTATATCTGAAATGCCTATCGGCACCTATATCTGAAATGCCTATCGGCACCAACTTTTGAAATGCCTATCGGAAACTCCATCTGAAATGATTATCAGCACTTATATTTAAAATGCCTATCGGCAACCATATCTGGAATGCCTATCGGCACCTATATTTGAAATGCCTATCGGCTTCTATATCTGAAATGCCTATCGGCACCTATTTTTAAAATACCAATCGGCAACTATATCTGAAATGCCTATCGGCACCTATATCTGAAATGCCTATCGGCATATATGTTTGAAATGCCTTTCGGAAACTACATCTGAAATGCCTATCTGCTCCTATATTTGAAATGCCTATCGGCAACCATATCTGAAATGCCTATCGACACCTATATTTGAAATACCTATCGGCTTATATATCTGAAATGCCTATCGGCACCTGTTTTTAAAATGCCAATCGGCAACTATATCTGAAAAGCCTATCGGCACCTATATCCGAAATGCCTATCAGCATCAATTTTTGAAATACCTATCGGAAACTACATCTAAAATGCCTATCAGCACCTATATTTGAAATGATTATCGGCAACTATATCTGCAATGCCTATCGGCACCTATATTTGAAATGCCTATCGGCTTCTATATCTGAAATGCCTATCGGCACCTATTTTTTAAATGCCAATTGGCAACTATATCTGAAATGACTATCGGCACCTATATCTGAAATGCCTATCGGAACCTATTTTTGAAATGCCAATCGAAAACTACATCTGAAATGCCTATCAGCACCTATATTTGAAATGCCTATCGGAAACTACATCTGAAATGCCTATCAGCACCTATATTTGAAATGCCTATCGGCAACCATATCTGGAATGCCTGATGCACCTATATTTGAAATGCCTATCGGCTTCTATATCTGAAATGCCTATCGGCACCTATTTTTAAAATGCCAATCGGCAACTATATCTGAAATGCCTATCGGCACCTATATCTGAAATGCCTATCGGCACCAATTTTTGAATTGCCTATCGGAAACTACATCTGAAATGCCTATCAGCACCTATATTTGAAATGCCTATCGGCAACCATATCTGGAATGCTCATCGGCACCTATATTTGAAATGCCTATCGGCTTATATATCTGAAATGCCTATTGGCACCTATTTTTAAAATGCCAATCGGCAACTATATCTGAAATGCCTATCGGCACCTATATCTGAAATGCCTATCGGCACCTATTTTTGAAATGCCTATCGGAAACTACATCTGAAATGCCTATCAGCACCTATATTTGAAATGCCTATCGGCAATCATATCTGAAATGCCTATCGACACCTATATTTGAAATACCTATCGGTTTCTATATCTGAAATGCCTTTCGGCACCTATTTTTAAAATGCCAATCGGCAACTATATCTGAAATGCCTATCGGCACCTATATCTGAAATTCCTATCGGCACCAATTTTTGAAATGCCTATCGTAAACTATATCTGAAATGCCTATCAGCACCTATATTTGAAATGCCTATCGGCAACCATATCTGGAATGCCTGTCGGCACCTATATTTGGAATGCCTATCGGCACCTATATCTGAAATGCCTATCGGCACCAATTTTTGAAATGCCTATCGAAAACTACATCTGAAATGCCTATCAGCACCTATATTTGAAATGCCTATCGGCAACCACATCAGAAATGCCTATCGGCACCTATATCTGAAATGACTTTCGGCATTTATATCTGAAATGCCGGTCGACACCTATATTTGAAATGCCTATCGGCACATATATTTTAAATGCCTATCGGCAACTATATCTGATATGCCTATCGGCACCTATATCTGAAATGCCTATCGGCACCTATTTTTTAAATGCCTATCGGAAACTACATCTAAAATGCCTATCGGCACCTATTTTTAAAATGCCAATCGGTAAGTATATCTGAAATGCCTATCGGCACCTATATCTGAAATGCCTATCGGAACCTATTTTTGAAATGCCTATCGGAAATTACATCTGAAATGACTATCAGCACCTATATTTGAAATGCCTATCGGCAACCATATCTGAAAAGCCTATCCACACCTATATTTGAAATACCTATCGGCTTCTATATCTGAAATGCCTATCGGCACCTATTTTTAAAATGCCAATCGGCAACTATATCTGAAATGCCTATCGGCACCTATATTTGAAATGCCTATCGGTACCTATTTTTGGAATGCCTATCGGAAACTACATCTAAAATGATTATCAGCGCTTATATTTGATATGCCTATTGGCAACCATATCTGGAATGCCTATCGGCAACTATATTTGAAATGCCTATCGGCTTCTATATCTGAAATGCCTATCGGCACCTATTTTTAAAATACCAATCGGCAACTATATCTGAAATGCCTATCGGCACCTATATCTGAAATGCCTATCGGCATATATTTTTGAAATGCCTTTCGGAAACTACATCTGAAATGCCTATCTGCTCCTATATTTGAAATGCCTATCGGCAACCATATCTGAAATGCCTATCGACACCTATACTTGAAATACCTATCGGCTTCTATACCTGAAATGCCTATCGGCACCTGTTTTTAAAATGCCAATCGGCAACTATATCTGAAATGCCTATCGGCACCTATATCCGAAATGCCTATCGGCATCAATTTTTGAAATGCCTATCGGAAACTACATCTAAAATGCCTATCAGCACCTATATTTGAAATGCCTATCGGCAATTATATCTGGAATGCCTATCGGCACCTATATTTGAAATGCCTATCGGTTTCTATATCTGAAATGCCTATTGGCACCTATTTTTGAAATACCAATCGGCAACTATATCTGAAATGCCTATCGGCACCTATATCTGAAATGCCTATCGGCACCTATTTTTGAAATGCCTATCGGAAACTACATCTGAAATGCCTATCGGAAACTACATCTGAAATGCCTATCAGCACCTATATTTGAAATGCTTATCGGCAACCATATCTGAAATGCCTATCGACACCTATATTTGAAATCCCTATCGGCTTCTATATCTGAAATGCCTATCGGCACCTATTTTTAAAATGCCAATCGGCAACTATATCTGAAATGCCTATCGGCACCGATATCTGAAATGCCTATCGGCACCTATTTTTGAAATGCCTATCGGAAACTACATCTGAAATGCCTATCAGCACCTATATTTGAAATGCCTATCGGCAACCATATCTGGAATGCCTATCGGCGCCTATATTTGAAATGCCTATAGGCTTCTATATCTGAAATGCCTATCGGCACCTATTTTTAAAATACCAATCGGCATTTATATCTGAAGTGCCTATCGGCACCTATATCTGAAATGCCTATCGGCACCTATTTTTGAAATGCCTATCGAAAACTACATCTGAAATGCCTATCAGCACCTATATTTGAAATGCCTATCGGCAACCACATCAGAAATGCCTATCGGCACCTATATCTGAAATGCCTTTCGGCATTTATATCTGAAATGCCGATCGACACCTATATTTGAAATGTCTATCGGCACTTTTATTTTAAATGGCTATCGGCAACTATATCTGATTAGCCTATCGGCACCTATATCTGAAATGCCTATCGGCACCTATTTTTGAAATGCCAATCTTTAAGTATATCTGAAATGCCTATCGGCACCTATATCTAAAATGCCTATCGGAACCTATTTTTGAAATGCCTATCGGAAACTACATCTGAAATGACTATCAGCACCTATATTTGAAATGCCTATCGGCAACCATATCTGAAATGCCTATCTACACCTATATTTGAAATACCTATCGGCTTCTATATCTAAAATGCCTATCGGCACCTATTTTTAAAATGCCAATCGGTAAGTATATCTGAAATGCCTATCGGCACCTATATCTAAAATGCCTATCTACACCTATATTTGAAATACCTATCGGCTTCTATATCTAAAATGCCTATCGGCACCTATTTTTAAAATGCCAATCGGCATCTATATCTGAAATGCCAATCGGCACCTATATCTGAAATGCCCATCGACACCTATTTTTAAAATGCCAATTGGCAACTATATCTGAAATGCCTATCGGCACCTATATCTGAAATGCCTATCGACACCTATTTTTAAAATGCCAATTGGCAACTATATCTGAAATGCCTATCGGCACCTATATTTGAAATGTGTAATGTCTTGGTGCAGAATAATTAATAAGACTTGTTGCTGTTCCAAGAACTTTTATTGAATTGATTAATATTGAAAAACGTAAAAGTATTTTTACAAAAAGTATTTACAATTACATAATAAACAAAAAGATTATTCTACTTATATAATTAATATAATGTACAGGGGTGTACACTACATTTCTCCCCTTATAAATTTTGAATTATGTATAAACTAATCTCTCGGAGGTTTTGTATTTCGTTTTGGTCGTTGCGATTCAAAATTATTATCATCAATATTTATTACTTCATTTTCATTTGCATTTACAAGTTTATTTTCATTATCGGTTTTATTTTCAGAATCCTTAACGTAAACGAGAATATCAGAAATTTTTATGTTAGATGAATTATCGGTTCTCAATTGATTGACATGTCTTTTACAAAATATATTTAAAGCAGGCATGAAAACAATGTAATTTCGAGAGCCGATTTTCTTTTTGATAAAAGCTTTAGTCCAAAATTCTTTATTTTTTTTATAATTTTTAGCTAGAACATTTTCTCCCTCTGAAAAAGAAATATCTCTCGTGCCATTATAATATTCTTTTTGATATTCTTGTTTACGTTTTACATGAGATTCGACAGAATTATCTTTATTATTTGCATCATCTGTTGTAGGTCTAATTAAATCTAATTTAGATCTAAGCTGACGTCCAAACATTAACATAGCAGGACTCTTGCCTGTTGTCAAATGCTCAGAATTACGATAATCTAATAAAAATCGATTTATTATTGCATTATGATCTTCGTGTTTGTTTTCAAAGACTGCTTTTTTAATAGCATTTTTAACGGTACGTACGGTATTTTCAGCTGCTCCATTGGAGGCTGGATGATACGTAGCGGTAGTAATGTGCTTAACGCCATTAAATTTCAAAAATTTTTTAAATTCGACAGAACAAAATTGTGTGCCATTATCTGAACAGATTATTTCAGGAATTCCAAATCTAGCAAAAAGACTTCGCAAAACATTTATAGTCGCTGAAGACGTAATGTTACTTAAATGAAATACTTCAGGCCATTTTGTATGTGCATCAAGTACTATAAAATAATATTTGTTAAAATACGGACCCATAAAATCAATATGAAGTCGTTGGAATGGCTTTGTTGGCCAATCCCATGACTTTAAAATTGATTTTGATGGCGAATCTTGCGTTAGTAAACACGAATTACAATTTTTAACAAACATTTCGATGTCTTTTGACATATTAGGCCACCATACATAGGATCTCGCCAATGATTTAGTTTTTACTATCCCCAAATGGGATTTATGTAATTCATTTAAAACATAAGACTGAAACTTTTTTGGAATTACGACCCTATAGCCATACATAAGACAATCATTTTCTAAATTTAAATCATTTCTTATATTAAAAAATTGTTTTAATTCTTTACAATTTTCTGGCCAACTATTTTTGACATAATTCATAACTTTTATTAAAATTGGATCACTATTACTTTCTTTCTTAATATCTTCGACATTTAAAATAACATGTTCATTTTGCTCAATGTAATTTAAATAACCAAAATTTTCAAATTTAGATTTTATTTCTTCAGCGGTATTTGATTCAATAGGCAAACGGGAAAAAAATCAGAATTGTTATTTTTAGATTTTGTATACTGAATATCAAATTGAAAACTTGACAAAATAAGTGCCCATCTTTGTAATCTACTGGTGGCCAATTGAGGGATACCTTTTTTGGAGCCCAAAATTGACACCAGTGGTCGATGATCAGTTATTAGTGTGAATCGTTTGCCATAGAGATATTGGTAGAATTTAGTAACAGCAAATATTATAGCACAGGCCTCACGATCTATCTGTGAATAATTCTTTTCACTTGGAGTCAAAGTTCTAGAGGCATAAGCTATAGGCCTATCAACGCCAGGCGAAATGTTATGACTTAATACACAGCCTAAACCGTATGATGAAGCATCACAACTCAAAGTGATCTCTTTTGCAGGATCATAATGTACTAACACTTGTAGAGACGTCATAATATTTTTAATTTTATTGTAATGAGTTTCACAGATTTTTGACCAAATCCATTTAGTATTGTTTTTTAAGAGATCATACAATGGGTGTAATAAATTTGTTGCATTTGGTATGAATTTATGGTAATAATTAATTAACCCCAAAAATGATTTTAATTCGGTAACATTTTTTTGGACTGGGAGCTTTTCTGATAGCTTCAATTTTCTCTGGAGAGGTACTTAGACCTTCAGAATTTATAACGTGACCCAAATAATTTATACTATCTTGAAAAAAGTTACATTTATCGACTGCAATTTTTAAATTAAATTTTTTAAATCGTTCTAAAACAGAATTTAGTGCTTGAAGATGCAATTGTCTAGTTTTGCCTGTAATTAAGACGTCATCCAGAAAGCAACAAACACCATCTATACCCTGCAGAACATTGTCCATTATAAATTGAAATTTGGCAGGCGCAGATGCAACTCCAAAAGGAAGTCTGTTGTACCGAAAAAGACCTTTATGCGTATTAATAGTCACTAATTCCTTTGAAGCGTTATCTAATTCCACTTGCTGATATGCGTTAGATAAGTCCAATTTAGTGAATTGTTTTCCGCCATTTAATTTACTAAAAATCTCTTCTATACGTGGTATGGGGTATTGATCTATCTCTATATGAGGGTTTATAGAAACTTTATAATCACCGCATATCCGTATTGTTCCATCTTTTTTCAAGACTGGAACAATTGGACTTGCCCACCGGCTGTAGTTAACTGCGGTCAACACTCCATTATCAACGAGTTTATCCAATTCTTTTTCTATTTTTGTTTTAATAGCAAATGGAACTGGACGAGATTTAAAAAATTTGGGTGTCACTGATTCGTCTTTTAATTTTAAATTAATTTTACCGCCATTAAATAAACCTAAATTTGACAAAAAGACCTCTTTGTACTCATTACATAATGAATCTATGTCGGTATCAAGTGATTTATCAATTATGCTGTTAATGTTTTCAGATAGTCCAATTTTTAAAACAGACAACCAGTCCCTACCTAATAATGGAGAACTACCATTCTGAATTACATATATTCCCAGTTTATAATTTTTATTATTGTAAATTACATCGGCATCAATGACTCCAAGGGGTACGATTTTGTGACCGGTATAAGTTTTTAATTCTTTGCTGCAAGCCTTTATTACAATGTTTTTAAAATTTTCATCGTAAAATTTTTTAGAAATTGCCGTTATGCTAGAACCTGTATCTACTTCAAAACAAATTTCTGACCCATTGACAACTAACTTTTTTTTAATTGCGTCAGTATTACAATTCATATTATATAATGTTTCGCTTTTAGATTCTAAGTAATTATTTGATTTTGTTTTATCGTCTTTTTCAACTTTGGCCTTATTCCGACATACTTTAATTAAATGCCCTTTCTTACCACAAAAGCTGCAATATGAATCCCGGAATCGACATTGATCTGCTGTATGATTTGTCCATCCGCAAACCCTGCACGCTTTCGACTGGTTTTGAGCTGGCTGTCTTCTTCGTCTTCTGCTTCTTGAACGCTGAAAATTTATTTCTGTTGGTTCCGTCTTCACTTCCGTTACATCTAATTTGTAGTTCTGACTGGAAGACTCCTTGTTAGTAGCCATCTGAACTGCTTTGTTCAGTGTTAATTCTGCGGCATCCTCTTCAAAGAGACGATCCATAATTGGTCCTGGACCTATCCCCATTATAAATTTGTCACGTAAAATTATCGACAACTCATCGGTGAATCGGCAGTGACTTGCTAATCCCTGCAGTCTTGCTAGCCAATTTGAAATTGACTCATTTTTATCTTTGACGGCATTATAAAATTTATATCTCGCCGCAAAAACTGCTGTTGCGGGACGAAAATGTTTATCAAAATGTTTTATAAGGTCGTCGAAAGAAACATCTTCTGGTGCTCTTGGAATGCACAGACTGTGAATTAATTGATAAGCTTCCTCATTACAAATATTTAACAATATAGAGCGTTTCTTCCCTCTGTCAGTAATGTTGTTTGCTTCAAAATAATTTTTCAGTCTTGCGCTGTAGATAGTCCAGTTACACGTTCTCGGATTAAATTCCCGTAAATGGCCAAAACTTGCCACATTAGTATCCGTTGACTGCGGAGGAATCGCTGGATCAGGCATTTCCTTAATAGTAAATTTTATTTAACTCGTCGCCACTGTAATGTCTTGGTGCAGAATAATTAATAAGACTTGTTGCTGTTCCAAGAACTTTTATTGAATTGATTAATATTGAAAAACGTAAAAGTATTTTTACAAAAAGTATTTACAATTACATAATAAACAAAAAGATTATTCTACTTATATAATTAATATAATGTACAGGGGTGTACACTACAAAATGCTTATCGGCAACTATATCTGAAATGCCTATCGACACCTATATTTGAAATCCCTATCGGCTTCTATATCTGAAATGCCTATCGGCACCCATTTTTAAAATGCCAATCGGCAACTATATCTGAAAGGCCTATCGGCACCGATATCTGAAATGCCTATCGGCACCTATTTTTGAAATGCCTATCGGAAACTACATCTGAAATGCCTATCAGCACCTATATTTGAAATGCCTATCGGCAACCATATCTGGAATGCCTATCGGCGCCTATATTTGAAATTCCTATAGGCTTCTATATCTGAAATGCCTATCGGCACCTATTTTTAAAATGCCAATCGGCATTTATATCTGAAGTGCCTATCGGCACCTATATCTGAAATGCCTATCGGCACCTATTTTTGAAATGCCTATCGGAAACTACATCTGAAATGCCTATCATCACCTATATTTGAAATGCCTATCGGCAACCATATCGGAAATGCCTATCCTACCTATATTTGAAATACCTATCGGCTTCTATATCTAAAATGCCTATCGGCACCTATTTTTAAAATGCCAATCGGCAACTACATCTGAAATGCCTATCGGCTTATATATCTGAAATGCCTATCGGCACCTATTTTTAAAATGCCAATCGGCAACTATATCTGAAATGCCTATCGGCACCTATATCTGAAATGCCTATCGACACCTATTTTTAAAATGCCAATTGGCAACTATATCTGAAATGCCTATCGGCACCTATATCTGAAATGCCTATCGGTACCTGTTTTTGAAATGCCTATCGGAAACTACATCTGAAATGCCTATCAGCACCTATATTTGAAATGCCTATCGGCAACCATATCTGGAATGCCTATCGGCACCTATATTTGAAATGCCTATCGGCTTCTATATCTGAAATGCCTATCGGCACCTATTTTTAAAATGCCAATCGGCAACTTTATCTGAAATGCCTATCGGCACCTATATCTGAAATGCCTATCAGCACCTATATTTAAAATGCTTATCGGCAACCATATCTGAAATGCCTATCGACACCTATATTTGAAATCCCTATCGGCTTCTATATCTGAAATGCCTATCGGCACCTATTTTTAAAATGCCAATCGGCAACTATATCTGAAATGCCTATCGGCACCGATATCTGAAATGCCTATCGGCACCTATTTTTGAAATGCCTATCGGAAACTACATCTGAAATGCCTATCAGCACCTATATTTGAAATGCCTATCGGCAACCATATCTGGAATGCCTATCGGCGCCTATATTTGAAATGCCTATAGGCTTCTATATCTGAAATGCCTATTGGCACCTATTTTTAAAATGCCAATCGGCATTTATATCTGAAGTGCCTATCGGCACCTATATCTGAAATGCCTATCGGCACCTATTTTTGAAATGCCTATCGAAAACTACATCTGAAATGCCTATCAGCACCTATATTTGAAATGCCTATCGGCAACCACATCAGAAATGCTTATCGGCACCTATATCTGAAATGCCTTTCGGCATTTATATCTGAAATGCCGATCGACACCTATATTTGAAATGCCTATCGGCACTTTTATTTTAAATGCCTATCGGCAACTATATCTGATAAGCCTATCGGCACCTATATCTGAAATGCCTATCGGCACCTATTTTTGAAATGCCAATCTTTAAGTATATCTGAAATGCCTATCGGCACCTATATCTAAAATGCCTATCGGAACCTATTTTTGAAATGCCTATCGGAAACTACATCTGAAATGACTATCAGCACCTATATTTGAAATGCCTATCGGCAACCATATCTCAAATGCCTATCTACACCTATATTTGAAATACCTATCGGCTTCTATATCTAAAATGCCTATCGGCACCTATTTTTAAAATGCCAATCGGTAAGTATATCTGAAATGCCTATCGGCACCTATATCTAAAATGCCTATCGGAACCTATTTTTGAAATGCCTATCGGAAACTACATCTGAAATGACTATCAGCACCTATATTTGAAATGCCTATCGGCAACCATATCTGAAATGCCTATCCACACCTATATTTGAAATACTTAGCGGCTTCTATATCTAAAATGCCTATCGGCACCTATTTTTAAAATGCCAATCGGCAACTACATCTGAAATTCCTATCGGCTTATATATCTGAAATGCCTATCGGCACCTATTTTTAAAATGCCAATCGGCAACTATATCTGAAATGCCAATCGGCACCTATATCTGAAATGCCTATCGACACCTATTTTTAAAATGCCAATTGGCAACTATATCTGAAATGCCTATCGGCACCTATATCTGAAATGCCTATCGACACCTATTTTTAAAATGCCAATTGGCAAATATATCTGAAATGCCTATCGGCACCTATATCTGAAATGCCTATCGGTACCTATTTTTGAAATGCCTATCGGAAACTACATCTGAAATGCCTATCAGCACCTATATTTGAAATGCCTATCGGCAACCATATCTGGAATGCCTATCGGCACCTATATTTGAAATGCCTATCGGCTTCTATATCTGAAATGCCTATCGGCACCTATTTTTAAAATGCCAATCGGCAACTATATCTGAAATGCCTATCGGCACCTATATCTGAAATGCCTATCAGCACCTATATTTGAAATGCCTATCGGCAACCATATCTGGAATGCCTATTGGCACCTATATTTGAAATGCCTATCGGCTTCTATATCTGAAATGCCTATCGGCACCTATTTATAAAATCCTAATCGGCAACTATATCTGAAATGCCTATCGGCACCTATATCTGAAATGCCTATCGGCACCTATTTTTAAAATGCCTGTCGGAAACTACATCTGAAATACCTATCGGCGCCTATTTTTAAAATGCCAATCGGCAACTATATCTGAAGTGCCTATCGGCACCTATATCTGAAGTGCCTATCGGCACCTATAACTGAAATGCCTATCGGCACCTATTTTTGAAATGCCTATCGAAAACTACATCTGAAATGCCTATCAGCACCTATATTTGAAATGCCTATCGGCAACCACATCAGAAATGCCTATCAGCACCTATATCTGAAATGCCTTTCGGCATTTATATCTGAAATGCCTTTCGGCATTTATATCTGAAATGCCGGTCGACACCTATATTTGAAATGCCTATCGGCACATATATTTTAAATGCCTAATGGCAACTATATCTGATATGCCTATCGGCACCTATATCTGAAATGCCTATCGGCACCTATTTTTGAAATGCCTATCGGAAACTACATCTAAAATGCCTATCGGCACCTATTTTTAAAATGCCAATCGGTAAGTATATCTGAAATGCCTATCGGCACCTATATCTGAAATGCCTATCGGAACCTATTTTTGAAATGCCTATCGGAAACTACATCTGAAATGACTATCAGCACCTATATTTGAAATGCCTATCGGCAACCATATCTGAAATGCCTATCCACACCTATATTTGAAATACCTATCGGCTTCTATATCTGAAATGCCTATCGGCACCTATTTTTTAAATGCCAATCGGCAACTATATCTGAAACGCCTATCGGCACCTATATCTGAAATGCCTATCGGTACCTATTTTTGAAATGCCTATTGGAAACTACATCTGAAATGCCTATCAGCACCTATATTTGAAATGCCTATCGGCAACCATATCTGGAATGCCTATCGGCGCCTATATTTGAAATGCCTATCGGCTTCTATATCTGAAATGCCTATCGGCACCTATTTTAAAAATGCCAATCGGCATTTATATCTGAAATGCCTATCGGCACCTATATCTGAAATGCCTATCGGCACCTATTTTTGAAATGCCTATCGAAAACTTCATCTGAAATGCCTATCAGCACCTATATTTGAAATGCCTATCGGCAACCACATCAGAAATGCCTAACGGCACCTATATCTGAAATGCCTTTCGGCATTTATATCTGAAATGCCGGTCGACACCTATATTTGAAATGCCTATCGGCACATAATATATTTTAAATGCCTATCGGCAACTATATCTGATATGCCTATCGGCACCTATATTTGAAATGCCTATCGGCACCTATTTTTGAAATGCCTATCGGAAACTACATCTAAAATGCCTATCGGCACCTATTTTTAAAATGCCAATCGGTAAGTATATCTGAAATGCCTATCGGCACCTATATCTGAAATGCCTATCGGAACTTATTTTTGAAATGCCTATCGGAAACTACATCTGAAATGACTATCAGCACCTATATTTGAAATGCCTATCGGCAACCATATCTGAAATGCCTATCCACACCCATATTTGAAATACCTATCGGCTTCTATATCTGAAATGCCTATCGGCACCTATTTTTGAAATGCCAATCTTTAAGTATATCTGAAATGCCTATCGGCACCTATATCTAAAATGCCTATCGGAACCTATTTTTCAAATGCCTATCGGAAACTACATCTGAAATGACTATCAGCACCTATATTTGAAATGCCTATCGGCAACCATATCTGAAATGCCTATCTACACCTATATTTGAAATACCTATCGGCTTCTATATCTGAAATGCCTATCGGCACCTATTTTTTAAATGCCAATCGGCAACTATATCTGAAACGCCTATCGGCACCTATATCTGAAATGCCTATCGGTACCTATTTTTGAAATGCCTATTGGAAACTACATCTGAAATGCCTATCAGCACCTATATTTGAAATGCCTATCGGCAACCATATCTGGAATGCCTATCGGCGCCTATATTTGAAATGCCTATCGGCTTCTATATCTGAAATGCCTATCGGCACCTATTTTAAAAATGCCAATCGGCATTTATATCTGAAATGCCTATCGACACCTATATCTGAAATGCCTATCGGCACCTATTTTTGAAATGCCTATCGAAAACTTCATCTTAAATGCCTATCAGCACCTATATTTGAAATGCCTATCGGCAACCACATCAGAAATGCCTAACGGCACCTATATCTGAAATGCCTTTCGGCATTTATATCTGAAATGCCGGTCGACACCTATATTTGAAATGCCTATCGGCACATAATATATTTTAAATGCCTATCGGCAACTATATCTGATATGCCTATCGGCACCTATATTTGAAATGCCTATCGGCACCTATTTTTGAAATGCCTATCGGAAACTACATCTAAAATGCCTATCGGCACCTATTTTTAAAATGCCAATCGGTAAGTATATCTGAAATGCCTATCGGCACCTATATCTGAAATGCCTATCGGAACTTATTTTTGAAATGCCTATCGGAAACTACATCTGAAATGACTATCAGCACCTATATTTGAAATGCCTATCGGCAACCATATCTGAAATGCCTATCCACACCTCTATTTGAAATACCTATCGGCTTCTATATCTGAAATGCCTATCGGCACCTATTTTTGAAATGCCAATCTTTAAGTATATCTGAAATGCCTATCGGCACCTATATCTAAAATGCCTATCGGAACCTATTTTTGAAATGCCTATCGGAAACTACATCTGAAATGACTATCAGCACCTATATTTGAAATGCCTATCGGCAACCATATCTGAAATGCCTATCTACACCTATATTTGAAATACCTATCGGCTTCTATATCTAAAATGCCTATCGGCACCTATTTTTAAAATGCCAATCGGTAAGTATATCTGAAATGCCTATCGGCACCTATATCTAAAATGCCTATCGGAACCTATTTTTGAAATGCCTATCGGAAACTACATCTGAAATGACTATCAGCACCTATATTTGAAATGCCTATCAGCAACCATATCTGAAATGCCTATCCACACCTATATTTGAAATACCTATCGGCTTCTATATCTAAAATGCCTATCGGCACCTATTTTTAAAATGCCAATCGGCAACTACATCTGAAATGCCTATCGGCTTATATATCTGAAATGCCTATCGGCACCTATTTTTAAAATGCCAATCGGCAACTATATCTGAAATGCCAATCGGCACCTATATCTGAAATGCCTATCGACACCTATTTCTAAAATGCCAATTGGCAACTATATCTGAAATGCCTATCGGCACCTATATCTGAAATGCCTATCGACACCTATTTTTAAAATGCCAATTGGCAACTATATCTGAAATGCCTATCGGCACCTATATCTGAAATGCCTATCGGTACCTATTTTTGAAATGCCTATCGGAAACTACATCTGAAATGATTATCAGCACTTATATTTGAAATGCCTATCGGCAACCATATCTGGAATGCCTATCGGCGCCTATATTTGAAATGCCTATCGGCTTCTATATCTAAAATGCCTATCAGCACCTATTTTTAAAATGCCAATCGGCAACTATATCTGAAGTGCCTATCGGCACCTATATCTCAAATGCCTATCGGCACCTATTTTTGAAATGCCTATCGAAAACTACATCTGAAACGCCTATCAGCATTTATATTTGAAATGCCTATCGGCAACCACATCAGAAATGCCTATCGGCACCTATATCTGAAATGCCCTACGGCATTTATATCTGAAATGCCGATCGACACCTATATTTGAAATGCCTATCGGCACCTATATTTTAAATGCCTATCGGCAACTATATCTGATATGCCTATCGGCACCTATCGGCACCTATTTTTGAAATGCCTATCGGAATCTACATCTAAAATGCCTATCGGCACCTATTTTTAAAATGCCAATCGGAAAGTATATCTGAAAAGCCTATAGGCACCTATAATTGAAATGCCTATCGGAACCTATTTTTGAAATGCCTATCGGAAACAACATCTGAAATGACTATCAGCACCTATATTTGAAATGCCTATCGGCAACCATATCAGAAATGCCTATCCACACCTGTATTTGAAATACCTATCGGCTTCTATATCTAAAATGCCTATCGGCACCTATTTTTAAAATGCCAATCGGCAACTATATCTGAAATGCCTATCGGCACCTATATCTGAAATGCCTATCGGCACCAACTTTTGAAATGCCTATCGGTAACTCCATCTGAAATGCCTATCAGCATCTATATTTGAAATGCCTATCGGCAAACATATCTGGAATGCCTATCGGCACCTATATTTGAAATGCCTATCGGGTTCTATATCTGAAATGCCTATCGACACCTATTTTTAAAATGCCAATTAGCAACTATATCTGAAATGCCTATCGGCACCTATATCTGAAATGCCTTTCGGTACCTATTTTTAAAATGCCTATCGGAAACTACATCTGAAATGATTATCAGCACTTATATTTGAAATCCTATCGGCAACCATATCTTGAATGCCTATCGGCACCTATATTTGAAATGCCTATCGGCTTCTATATCTGAAATGCCTATCGGCACCTATTTTTAAAATACCAATCGGCAACTATATCTGAAATGCCTATCGGCACCTATATCTGAAATGCCTGTCGGCATATATTTTTGAAATGCCTTTCGGAAACTACATCTGGAATGCCTATCTGCTCCTATATTTGAAATGCCTATCGGCAACCATATCTGAAATGCCTATCGACACCTATATTTGAAATACCTATCGGCTTCTATATCTGAAATGCCTATCGGCACCTGTTTTTAAAATGCCAATCGGCAACTATATCTGAAATGCCTATCGGCACCTATATCCGAAATGCCTATCGGCATCAATTTTTGAAATGCCTATCGGAAACTACATCTAAAATGCCTATCAGCACCCATATTTGAAATGCTTATCGGCAACCATATCTGAAATGCCTATCGACACCTATATTTGAAATCCCTATCGGCTTCTATATCTGAAATGCCTATCGGCACCTATTTTTAAAATGCCAATCGGCATTTATATCTGAAGTGCCTATCGGCCCCTATATCTGAAATGCCTATCGGCACCTATTTTTGAAATGCCTATCGAAAACTACATCTGAAATGCCTATCAGCACCTATATTTGAAATGCCTATCGGCAACCACATCAGAAATGCCTATCGGCAACCACATCAGAAATGCGCCCTATCGGCACCTATATCTGAAATGCCTTTCGGCATTTATATCTGAAATGCCGGTCGACACCTATATTTGAAATGCCTATCGGCACTTTTATTTTAAATGCCTATCGGCAACTATATCTGATAAGCCTATCGGCACCTATATCTGAAATGCCTATCGGCACCTATATCTAAAATGCCTATCGGAACGTATTTTTGAAATGCCTATCGGAAACTACATCTGAAATGACTATCAGCACCTATATTTGAAATGCCTATCGGCAACCATATCTGAAATGCCTATCCACACCTATATTTGAAATACCTATCGGCTTCTATATCTAAAATGCCTATCGGCACCTATTTTTAAAATGCCAATCGGCAACTACATCTGAAATGCCTATCGGCTCATATATCTGAAATGCCTATCGGCACCTATTTTTAAAATGCCAATCGGCAACTATATCTAAAATGCCAATCAGCACCTATATCTGAAATGCCTATCGGCACCTATTTTTGAAATGCCTATCGGAAACTACATCTGAAATGCCTATCAGCACCTATATTTGAAAAGCCTATCGGCAACCATATCTGGAATGCCTATCGGCACCTATATTTGAAATGCCTATCGGCTTCTATATCTGAAATGCCTATCGGCACCTATTTTTAAAATACCAATCGGCAACTATATCTGAAATGCCTATCGGCACCTATATCTGAAATGCCTATCGGCACCTATTTTTGAAATGCCTATCGGAAACTCCATCTGAAATGCATATCAGCACCTATATTTGAAATGCCTATCGGCAACCATATCTGGAATGCCTATCGGCACCTATATTTGAAATGCCTATCGTCAACCATATCTGGAATGCCTATCGGCACCTATATTTGAAATGCCTATCGGCTTCTATATCTGAAATGCCTTTCGACACCTATTTTTAAAATGCCAATCGGCAACTATATCTGAAATGCCTAACGGCACCTATATCTGAAATGCCTATCGGCACCTATTTTTGAAATGCCTATCGGAAACTCCATCTGAAATGCCTATCAGCACATATATTTGAAATGCCTATCGGCAACCATATCTGGAATGCCTATCGGCACCTATATTTGAAATGACTATCGGCAACCATATCTGGAATGCCTATCGGCACCTATATTTGAAATGCCTATCGGCTTCTATATCTGAAATGCCTGTCGACACCTAATTTTAAAATGCCAATCGGCAACTATATCTAAAATGCCTATCGGCACCTATATCTGAAATGCCTATCGGCACCTATTTTTGAAATGCCTATCGGAAACTACATCTGAAATGCCTATCAGCACCTTTATTTGAAATGCTTATCGGCAACCATATCTGAAATAGCTATCGACACCTATATTTGAAATCCCTATCGGCTTCTATATCTGAAATGCCTATCGGCACCTATTTTTAAAATGCCAATCGGCAACTATATCTAAAATGCCAATCGGCACCTATATCTGGAATGCCTATCGGCACTTATATTTGAAATGCCTATCGGCAACCATATCTGGAATGCCTATCGGCACCTATAATTGAAATGCCTATCGGCTTCTATATTTAAAATGCCTATCGGCACCTATTTTTAAAATGCCAATCGGCAACTATATCTGAAGTGCCTATCGGCACCTATATCTCAAATGCCTATCGGCACCTATTTTTGAAATGGCTATCGAAAACTACATCTGAAATGCCTATCAGCATTTATATTTGAAATGCCTATCGGCAACCACATCAGAAATGCCTATCGGCACCTATATCTGAAATTCCCTACGGCATTTATATCTGAAATGCCGATCGACACCTATATTTGAAATGCCTATCGGCACCTATATTTTAAATGCCTATCGGCAACTATATCTGATATGCCTATCGGCACCTATATCTGAAATGCCTATAGGCACCTATTTTTGAAATGCCTATCGGAAACTACATCTAAAATGCCTATCGGCACCTTTTTTTAAAATGCCAATCGGAAAGTATATCTGAAATGCCTATCGACACCTATAATTGAAATGCCTATCGGAACCTATTTTTGAAATGCCTATCGGAAACAACATCTGAAATGACTATCAGCACCTATATTTGAAAAGCCTATCGGCTGCCATATCTGAAATGCCTATCCACACTTGTATTTGAAATACCTATCGGCTTCTATATCTAAAATGCCTATCGGCACCTATTTTTAAAATGCCAATCGGCAACTATATCTGAAATGCCTATCGGCACCTATATCTGAAATGCCTATCGGCACCAACTTTTGAAATGCCTATCGGAAACTCCATCTGAAATGCCTATCAGCACCTATATTTGAAATGCCTATCAGCAACCATATCTGGAATGCCTTTCGGCAACTATATTTGAAATGCCTATCGGGTTCTATATCTGAAATGCCTATCGACACCTATTTTTAAAATGCCAATTGGCAACTATATCTGAAATGCCTATCGGCACCTATATCTGAAATGCCTATCGGTACCTATTTTTGAAATGCCTATCGGAAACTACATCTGAAATGATTATCAGCACTTATATTTGAAATGCCTATCGGCAACCATATCTGGAATGCCTATCGGCACCTATATTTGAAATGCCTATCGGCTTCTATATCTGAAATGCCTATCGGCACCTATTTTCAAAATACCAATCGGCAACTATATCTGAAATGCCTATCGGCACCTATATCTGAAATGCCTATCGGCATATATTTTTGAAATGCCTTTCGGAAACTACATCTGAAATGCCTATAAGCACCTATATTTGAAATGCCTATCGGCAACCATATCTGGAATGCCTATCGGCACCTATATTTGAAATGCCTATCGGCTTCTATATCTGAAATGCCTATCGGCACCTATTTTCAAAATGCCAATCGGCAACTATATCTGAAATGCCTATCGGCACCTATATCTGAAATGCCTATCGGCACCTATTTTTGAAATGCCTATCGGAAACTACATCTAAAATGCCTATCAGCACCTATATTTGAAATGCCTATCGGCAACCATATCTGAAATGCCTATCGACACCTATATTTGAAATACCTATCGGCTTCTCTATCTGAAATGCCTATCGGTACCTATTTTTTAAATGCCAATCGGTAACTATATCTGAAATGCCTATTGGCACCTATATCTGAAATGCCTATCGGCACCTTTTTTTAAAATGCCTATCGGAAACTACATCCGGAATGCCTATCAGCACCTATATTTGAAATGCCTATCGGCAACCATATCTGGAATGCTCATGGGCACCTATATTTGAAATGCCTATCGGCTTATATATCTGAAATGCCTATCGGCACCTATTTTTAAAATGCCAATCGGCAACTATAACTGAAATGCCTATCGGCACCTATTTCTGAAATGCCTATCGGAAACTACATCTGAAATGCCTATCAGCACCTATATTTGAAATGCTTATCGGCAACCATATCTGAAATGCCTATCCACACCTATATTTAAAATCCCTATCGGCTTCTATATCTGAAATGCCTTTCGGCACCTATTTTTATAATGCCAATCGGCAACTATTTCTGAAATGCCTATCGGCACCTATATCTGAAAACCTATCGGCACCAATTTTTGAAATGCCTATCGGAAACTACATCTGAAATGCCTATAGGCAACCATATCTGGAATGCTCATCGGCACCTATATTTGAAATGCTTATCGGCTTATATATCTGAAATGCCTATCGGCACCTATTTTTAAAATGCCAATCGGCAACTATATCTGAAATGCCTATCGGCACCTATATCTGAAATGCCTATCGGCACCTATTTTTGAAATGCCTATCGGAAACTACATCTGAAATGCCTATAAGCACCTATATTTGAAGTGCCTATCGGCAATTATATCTGAAATGCCTATCGAGACCTATATTTGAAATACCTATCGGCTTCTATCTCTGAAATGCCTATCGGCACCTATTTTTTAAATGCCAATCGGCAACCATATCTGAAATGCCTATCGGCACCTATATCTGAAATGCCTATCGGCACCAATTTTTGGAATGCCTATCGGAAACTACATCTGAAATGCCTATCGGCACCTATTTTTAAAATGCCAATCGGTAAGTATATCTGAAATGCCTATCGGCACCTATATCTGAAATGCCTATCGGAACCTATTTTTAAAATGCCAATCGGCAACTATATCTGAATTGCCTATCGGCACCTATATCTGAAATGCCTCTCGGCACCTATTTTTGAAATGCCTATCGGAAACTACATCTGAACTGCCTATCAGCACCTATATTTGAAATGCCTATCGGCAACCATATCTGGAATGCCTATCGGCGCCTATATTTGAAATGCCTATCGGCTTCTATATCTGAAATACCTATCGGCGCCTATTTTTAAAATGCCAATCGGCAACTATATCTGAAGTGCCTATCGGCACCTATATCTGAAATGCATATCAGCACCTATTTCTGAAATGCCTATCGAAAACTACATCTGAAATGCCTATCAGCACCTATATTTGAAATGCCTATCGGCAACCACATCAGAAATGCCTATCGGCACCTATATCTGAAATGCCTTTCGGCATTTATATCTGAAATGCCGGTCGACACCTATATTTGAAATGCCTATCGGCACATATATTTTAAATGCCTATCGGCAACTATATCTGATATGCCTATCGGCACCTATATCTGAAATGCCTATCGGCACCTATTTTTGAAATGCCTATCGGAAACTACATCTAAAATGCCTATCGGCACCTATTTTTAAAATGCCAATCGGTAAGTATATCTGAAATGCCTATCGGCACCTATATCTGAAATGCCTATCGGAACCTATTCTTGAAATGCCTATCGGAAACTACATCTGAAATGTCTATCAGCACCTATATTTGAAATGCCTATCGGCAACCATATCTGAAATGCCTATCCACACCTATATTTGAAATACCTATCGGCTTCTATATCTGAAATGCCTATCGGCACCTATTTTTAAAATGCCAATCGGCAACTATATCTGAAATGCCTATCGGCACCTATATCTGAAATGCCTATCGGTACCTATTTTTGAAATGCCTATCGGAAACTACATCTGAAATGATTATCAGCGCTTATATTTGATATGCCTATCGGCAACCATATCTGGAATGCCTATCGGCAACTATATTTGAAATGCCTATCAGCTTCTATATCTGAAATGCCTATCGGCACCTATTTTTAGAATACCAATCGGCAACTATATCTGAAATGCCTATCGGCACCTATATCTGAAATGCCTATCGGCGTATATTTTTGAAATGACTTTCGAAAACTACATCTGAAATGCCTATCTGCTCCTATATTTGAAATCCCTATCGGCAACCATATCTGAAATGCCTATCGACACCTATATTTGAAATACCTATCGGCTTCTATATCTGAAATGCCTATCGGCACCTGTTTTTAAAATGCCAATCGGCAACTATATCTGAAATGCCTATCGGCACCTATATCCGAAATGCCTATCGGCATCAATTTTTGAAATGCCTATCGGAAACTACATCTAAAATGCCTATCAGCACCTATATTTGAAATGCCTATCGGCAACCATATCTGGAATGCCTATCGGCGCCTATATTTGAAATGCCTATCGGCTTCTATATCTGAAATGCCTATCGGCACCTATTTTTAAAATGCCAATCGGCATTTATATTTGAAGTGCCTATCGGCACCTATATCTGAAATGCCTATCGGCACCTCTTTTTTGAAATGCCTATCGAAAAGTACATCTGAAATGCCTATCAGCACCTATATTTGAAATGCCTATCGGCAACCACATCAGAAATGGCTATCGGCACCTATATCTGAAATGCCTTTCGGCATTTATATCTTAAATGCCGATCGACACCTATATTTGAAATGCCTATCGGCACTTTTATTTTAAATGCCTATCGGCAAGTATATCTGATAAGCCTATCGGCACCTATACCTGAAATGCCTATCGGCACCTATTTTTGAAATGCCAATCTTTAAGTATATCTGAAATGCCTATCGGCACCTATATCTAAAATGCCTATCGGAACCTATTTTTGAAATGCCTATCGGAAACTACATCTGAAATGACTATCAGCACCTATATTTGAAATGCCTATCGGCAACCATATCTGAAATGCCTATCCACACCTATATTTGAAATACCTATCAGCTTCTATATCTAAAATGCCTATCGGCACCTATTTTTAAAATGCCAATCGGTAAGTATATCTGAAATGCCTATCGGCACCTATATCTTAAATGCCTATCGGAACCTATTTTTGAAATGCCTATCGGAAACTACATCAGAAATGACTATCAGCACCTATATTTGAAATGCCTATCGGCAACCATATCTGAAATGCCTATCCACACCTATATTTGAAATACCTATCGGCTTCTATATTTTGAAATGCCTATCGGCAACCATATCTGAAATGCCTATCCACACCTATATTTGAAATACCTATCAGCTTCTATATCTGAAATGCCTATCGGCACCTATTTTTAAAATACCAATCGGCAACTATATCTGAAATGCCTATCGGCACCTATATCTGAAATGCCTATCGGCATATATTTTTGAAATGCCTTTCGAAAACTACATCTGAAATGCCTATCTGCTCCTATATTTGAAATCCCTATCGGCAACCATATCTGAAATGCCTATCGACACCTATATTTGAAATACCTATCGGCTTCTATATCTGAAATGCCTATCGGCACCTGTTTTTAAAATGCCAATCGGCAACTATATCTGAAATGCCTATCGGCACCTATATCCGAAATGCCTATCGGCATCAATTTTTGAAATGCCTATCGGAAACTACATCTAAAATGCCTATCAGCACCTATATTTGAAATGCCTATCGGCAACCATATCTGGAATGCCTATCGGCGCCTATATTTGAAATGCCTATCGGCTTCTATATCTGAAATGCCTATCGGCACCTATTTTTAAAATGCCAATCGGCATTTATATTTGAAGTGCCTATCGGCACCTATATCTGAAATGCCTATCGGCACCTCTTTTTTGAAATGCCTATCGAAAAGTACATCTGAAATGCCTATCAGCACCTATATTTGAAATGCCTATCGGCAACCACATCAGAAATGGCTATCGGCACCTATATCTGAAATGCCTTTCGGCATTTATATCTTAAATGCCGATCGACACCTATATTTGAAATGCCTATCGGCACTTTTATTTTAAATGCCTATCGGCAAGTATATCTGATAAGCCTATCGGCACCTATACCTGAAATGCCTATCGGCACCTATTTTTGAAATGCCAATCTTTAAGTATATCTGAAATGCCTATCGGCACCTATATCTAAAATGCCTATCGGAACCTATTTTTGAAATGCCTATCGGAAACTACATTTGAAATGACTATCAGCACCTATATTTGAAATGCCTATCGGCAACCATATCTGAAATGCCTATCCACACCTATATTTGAAATACCTATCAGCTTCTATATCTAAAATGCCTATCGGCACCTATTTTTAAAATGCCAATCGGTAAGTATATCTGAAATGCCTATCGGCACCTATATCTTAAATGCCTATCGGAACCTATTTTTGAAATGCCTATCGGAAACTACATCAGAAATGACTATCAGCACCTATATTTGAAATGCCTATCGGCAACCATATCTGAAATGCCTATCCACACCTATATTTGAAATACCTATCGGCTTCTATATTTTGAAATGCCTATCGGCAACCATATCTGAAATGCCTATCCACACCTATATTTGAAATACCTATCGGCTTCTATATCTAAAATGCCTATCGGCACCTATTTTTAAAATGCCAATCGGCAACTACATCTGAAATGCCTATCGGCTTATATATCTGAAATGCCTATCGGCACCTATTTTTAAAATGCCAATCGGCAACTATATCTGAAATGCCAATCGGCACCTATATCTGAAATGCCTATCGACACCTATTTTTAAAATGCCAATTGGCAACTATATCTGAAATGCCTATCGGCACCTATATCTGAAATGCCTATCGACACCTATTTTTAAAATGCCAATTGGCAACTATATCTGAAATGCCTATCGGCACCTATATCTGAAATGCCTGTCGGTACCTATTTTTGAAATGCCTATCGGAAACTACATCTGAAATGCCTATCAGCACCTACATTTGAAATGCCTATCGGCAACCATATATGGAATGCCTATCGGCACCTATATTTGAAATGCCTATCGGCTTCTATATCTGAAATACCTATCGGCACCTATTTTTAAAATGCCAATCGGCAACTATATCTGAAATGCCTATCGGCACCTATATCTGAAATGCCTATCAGCACCTATATTTGAAATGCTTATTGGCAACCATATCTGAAATGCCTATCGACACCTATATTTGAAATCCCTATCGGCTTCTATATCTGAAATGCCTATCGGCACCTATTTTTAAAATGCCAATCGGCAACTATATCTGAAATGCCTATCGGCACCGATATCTGAAATGCCTATCGGCACCTATTTTAAAATGCCTATCGGAAACTACATCTGAGATGCCTATCAGCACCTATATTTGAAATGCCTATCGGCAACCATATCTGGAATGCCTATCGGCGCCTTTATTTGAAATGCCTATAGGCTTCTATATCTGAAATGCCTATCGGCACCTATTTTTAAAATGCCAATCGGCATTTATATCTGAAGTGCCTATTGGCACCTATATCTGAAATGCCTATCGGCACCTATTTTTGAAATGCCTATCGAAAACTACATCTGAAATGCCTATCAGCACCTATATTTGAAATGCCTATCGGCAACCACATCAGAAATGCCTATCGGCACCTATATCTGAAATGCCTTTCGGCATTTATATCTGAAATGCCGATCGACACCTATATTTGAAATGCCTATCGGCACTTTTATTTTAAATGCCTATCGGCAACTATATCTGATAAGCCTATCGGCACCTATATCTAAAATGCCTATCGGCACCTATTTTTGAAATGACAATCTTTAAGTATATCTGAAATGCCTATCGGCACCTATATCTAAAATGCCTATCGGAACCTATTTTTGAAACGCCTATCGGAAACTACATCTGAAATGACTATCAGCACCTATATTTGAAATGCCTATCGGCAACCATATCTGAAATGCCTATCTACACCTATATTTGAAATACCTATCGGCTTCTATATCTAAAATGCCTATCGGCACCTATTTTTAAAATGCCAATCGGTAAGTATATCTGAAATGCCTATCGGCACATATATCTAAAATGCCTATCGGAACCTATTTTTGAAATGCCTATCGGAAACTACATCTGAAATGACTATCAGCACCTATATTTGAAATGCCTATCGGCAACCATATCTGAAATGCCTATCCACACCTATATTTGAAATACCTATCGGCTTCTATATCTGAAATGCCTATCGACACCTATTTTTTAAATGTAAATTGGCAACTATATCTGAAATGCCTATCGGCACCTATATCTGAAATGCCTATCGACACCTATTTTTAAAATGCCTATCGGAAACTACATCTGAAATGCCTATCAGCACCTATATTTGAAATGCCTATCGGCAACCATATCTGGAATGCCTATCGGCGCCTATATTTGAAATGCCTATCGGCTTCTATATCTGAAATGCCTATCGGCACCTATTTTAAAAATGCCAATCGGCATTTATATCTGAAGTGCCTATCGGCACCCATACCTGAAATGCCTATCGGCACCTATTTTTGAAATGCCTATCGAAAACTACATCTGAAATGCCTATCAGCACCTATATTTGAAATGCCTATCGGCAACCACATCAGAAATGCCTATCGGCACCTATATCTGAATTGCCTTTCGGCATTTATATCTAAAATGCCGATCGACACCTATATTTGAAATGCCTATCGGCACTTTTATTTTAAATGCCTATCGGCAACTATATCTGATAAGCCTATCGGCACCTATATCTGAAATGCCTATCGGCACCTATTTTTGAAATGCCTATCGAAAACTACATCTGAAATGCCTATCAGCACCTATATTTGAAATGCCTATCGGCTTCTATATCTGAAATGCCTATCGACACCTATTTTTAAAATGCCAATCGGCAACTATATCTGAAATGCCTGTCGGCACCTATATCTGAAATGCCTATCGGCACCTATTTTTGAAATGCCTATCGGAAACTACATCTGAAATGCCTATCAGCACCTATATTTGAAATGCCTATCGGCAACCATATCTGGAATGCCTATCGGCGCCTATATTTGAAATGCCTATCGGCTTCTATATCTGAAATACCTATCGGCGCCTATTTTTAAAATGCCAATCGGCAACTATATCTGAAGTGCCTATCGGCACCTATATCTGAAATGCCTATCGGCACCTATTTTTGAAATGCCTATCGAAAACTACATCTGAAATGCCTATCGGCACCTATTTTTAAAATGCCAATCGGTAAGTATATCTGAAATGCCTATCCACACCTATATTTGAAATACCTATCGGCTTCTATATCTGAAATGCCTATCGGCACCTATTTTTAAAATGCCAATCGGCAACTATATCTGAAATGCCTATCGGCACCTATATCTGAAATGCCTATCGGTACCTATTTTTTAAATGCCTATCGGAAACTACATCTGAAATGATTATCAGCGCTTATATTTGATATGCCTATCGGCAACCATATCTGGAATGCCTATCGGCAACTATATTTGAAATGCCTATCGGCTTCTATATCTGAAATGCCTATCGGCACCTATTTTTAAAATACCAATCGGCAACTATATCTGAAATGCCTATCGGCACCTATATCTTAAATGCCTATCGACATATATTTTTGAAATGCCTTTCGGAAACAACATCTGAAATGCCTATCTGCTCCTGTATTTGAAATGCCTATCGGCAACTATATCTGAAATGCCTATCGACACCTATATTTGAAATACCTATCGGCTTCTATATCTGAAATGCCTATCGGCACCTATTTTTAAAATGCCAATCGGCAACTATATCTGAAATGCCTATCGGCACCTATATCTGAAATGCCTATCGGCACCTATTTTTGAAATGCCTATCAGAAACTACATCTGAAATGCCTATCAGCACCTATATTTGAAATGCCTATCGGCAACCATATTTGAAATGCCTATCGACACCTATATTTGAAATACCTATCGGCTTCTATATCTGAAATGCCTATCGGTACCTATTTTTAAAATGCCAATCGGTAACTATATCTGAAATGCCTATCGGCACCTATATCTGAAATGCCTATCGGCAACCATATCTGGAATGCCTATCGGCACCTATATTTGAAATGCCTATCGGCTTCTATATCTGAAATGCCTATCGACACCTATTTTTAAAATGCCAATCGGCAACTATATCTAAAATGCCTATCGGCACCTATATCTGAAATGCCTATCGGCACCTATTTTTGAAATGCCTATCGGAAACTACATCTGAAATGCCTATCAGCACCTTTATTTGAAATGCTTATCGGCAACCATATCTGACATAGCTATCGACACCTATATTTGAAATCCCTATCGGCTTCTATATCTGAAATGCCTATCGGCACCTATTTTTAAAATGCCAATCGGCAACTATATCTGAAATGCCAATCGGCACCTATATCTGAAATGCCTATCGGCACCTATTTTTGAAATGCCTATCGGAAACTACATCTGAAATGCCTATCAGCACCTATATTTGAAATGCCTATCGGCAACCATATCTGGAATGCCTATCGGCGCCCATATTTGAAATGCCTATCGGCTTCTATATCTAAAATGCCTATCGGCACCTATTTTTAAAATGCCAATCGGCAACTATATCTGAAGTGCCTATCGGCACCTATATCTCAAATGCCTATCGGCACCTATTTTTGAAATGCCTATCGAAAACTACATCTGAAATGCCTATCAGCATTTATATTTGAAATGCCTATCGGCAACCACATCAGAAATGCCTATCGGCACCTATATCTGAAATGCCGATCGACACCTATATTTAAAATGCCTATCGGCACCTATATTTTAAATGCCTATCGGCAACTATATCTGGAATGCCTATCGGCGCCTATATTTGAAATGCCTATCGGCTTCTATATCTAAAATGCCTATCGGCACCTATTTTTAAAATGCCAATCGGCAACTATATCTGAAGTGCCTATCGGCACCTATATCTCAAATGCCTATCGGCACCTATTTTTGAAATGCCTATCGAAAACTACATCTGAAATGCCTATCAGCATTTATATTTGAAATGCCTATCGGCAACCACATCAGAAATGCCTATCAGCACCTATATCTGAAATGCCTATCGGCACCTATTTTTGAAATGCCTATCGGAAACTACATCTAAAATGCCTATCGGCACCTATTTTTAAAATGCCAATCGGAAAGTATATCTGAAATGCCTATCGGCACCTATAATTGAATTGCCTATCGGAACCTATTTTTGAAATGCCTATCGGAAACTACATCTGAAATGACTATCAGCACCTATATTTAAAATGCCTATCGGCAACCATATCTGAAATGCCTATCCACACCTGTATTTGAAATACCTATCGGCTTCTATATCTAAAATGCCTATCGGCACCTATTTTTAAAATGCCAATCGGCAACTATATCTGAAATGCCTATCGGCACCTATATCTGAAATTCCTATCGGCACCAACTTTTGAAATGCCTATCGGAAACTCCATCTGAAATGCCTATCAGCACCTATATTTGAAATGCCTATCGGCAACCATATCTGGAATGCCTATCGGCACCTATATTTGAAATGCCTATCGGCTTCTATATCTGAAATGCCTATCGGCACTTATTTTTAAAATGCCAATCTACAACTATGTCTGAAATGCCTATCGGCACCTATATCTGAAATGCCTATCGGCACCTATTTTTGAAATGCCTATCGGAAACTACATCTGAAATGCCTATCAGCACCTATATTTGAAATGCCTATCGGCAACCATATCTGAAATGCCTATCGACACCTATATTTGAAATACCTATCGGCTTCAATATCTGAAATGCCTATCGGTACCTATTTTTAAAATGCCAATCGGTAAATATATCTAAAATGCCTATCGGCACCTATATCTGAAATGCCTATCGGCACCATTTTTTGAAATGCCTATCGGAAACCACATCCGGAATGCCTATCAGCACCTATGTTTGAAATGCCTATCGGCAACCATATCTGGAATGCCTATCGGCACCTATATTTGAAATGCCTATCGGCTACTATATCTGAAATGTCTATCGACACCAATTTTTAAAATGCCTATCGGAAACTGCATCTGAAATGCCTATCAGCACCTATATTTGAAATGCCTATCGGCAACCATATCTGGAATGCTCATCGGCACCTATATTTGAAATGCCTATCGTTTTATATATCTGAAATGCCTATCGGCACCTATTTTTGAAATGCCTATCGGAAACTACATCTGAAATGCCTATCAGCAGCTATATTTGAAATGCTTATAGGCAACCATATCTGAAATGCCTATCGACACTTATATTTAAAATCCCTTTCGGCTTCTATATCTAAAATGCCTATCGGCACCTATTTTTAAAATGCCAATCGCCAACTATATCTGAAATGCCTATCGGCGCCAATTTTTGAAATGCCTATCGGAAACTACATCTGAAATGCCTATCAGCACCTATATTTGAAATGCCTATAGGCAACCATATCTGGAATGCTCATCGGCACCTATATTTGAAATGCCTATCGGCTTATATATCTGAAATGCCTATCGGCACCTATTTTTAAAATGCCAATCGGCAACTATATCTGAAATGCCTATCGGCACCTATATCTGAAATGCCTATCGGCACCTATTGTTGAAATGCCTATCGGAAACTACATCTGAAATGCCTATCAGCACCTATATTTGAAATGCCTATCGGCAATCATATCTGAAATGCCTATCGACACCTATATTTGAAATACCTATCGGTTTCTATATCTGAAATGCCTATCGGCACCTATTTTTAAAATGCCAATCGGCAACTATATCTCAAATGCCTATCGGCACCTATATCTGAAATGCCTATCGGCACCAATTTTTGAAATGCCTATCGGAAACTACATCTGAAATGCCTATCAGCACCTATATTTGAAATTCCTATCGGCAACCATATCTGGAATGCCTATCGGCACCTATATTTGAAATGCCTATCGGTTTCTATATCTGAAATGCCTATCGGCACCCATTTTTAAAATGCCAATCGGCAACTATATCTGAAATGCCTATCGGCACCTATTTTTGAAATGCCTATCGGAAACTACATCTGAAATGCCTATCAGCACCTATATTTGAAATGCCTATCGGCAACCATATCTAGAATGCCTATCGGCGCCTATATTTGAAATGCCTATCGGCTTCTATATCTGAAATACCTATCGGCGCCTATTTTTAAAATGTCAATCGGCAACTATATCTGAAGTGCCTATCGGCACCTATATCTGAAATGCCTATCGGCACCTATTTTTGAAATGCCTATCGAAAACTACATCTGAAATGCCTATCAGCACCTATATTTGAAATGCCTATCGGCTACCATATCTGGATTGCCTATCGGCGCCTATATTTGAAATGTCTATCGGCTTCTATATCTGAAATACCTATCGGCGCCTATTTTTAAAATACCAATCGGCAACTATATCTGAAGTGCCTATCGGCACCTATATCTGAAATGCCTATCGGCACCTATTTTTGAAATGCCTATCGAAAACTACATCTGAAATGCCTATCAGCACCTATATTTGAAATGCCTATCGGCAACCACATCAGAAATGCCTATCGGCACCTATATCTGAAATGCCTTTCGGCATTTATATCTGAAATGCCGGTCGACACCTATATTTGAAATGCCTATCGGCACACATATTTTAAATGCCTATCGGCAACTATATCTGATGTGCCTATCGGCACCTATATCTGAAATGCCTATCGGCACCTATTTTTGAAATGCCTATCGGAAACTACATCTAAAATGCCTATCGGCATATATTTTTAAAATGCCAATCGGTAAGTATATCTGAAATGCCTATCGGCACCTATATCTGAAATGCCTATCGGAACCTATTTTTGAAATGCCTATCGGAAACTACATCTGAAATGACTATCAGCACCTATATTTGAAATGCCTATCGGCAACCATATCTGAAATGCCTATCTACACCTATATTTGAAATACCTATCGGCTTCTATATCTGAAATGCCTATCGGCACCTATTTTTAAAATGCCAATCGGCAAATATATCTGAAATGTCTATCGGCACCTATATCTAAAATGCCTATCGGTACCTATTTTTGAAATGCCTATCGGAAACTACATCTGAAATGATTATCAGCGCTTATATTTGATATGCCTATCGGCAACCATATCTGGAATGCCTCTCGGCAACTATATTTGAAATGCCTATCGGCTTCTATATCTGAAATACCTATCGGCGCCTATTTTTAAAATACCAATCGGCAACTATATCTGAAGTGCCTATCGGCACCTATATCTGAAATGCCTATCGGCACCTATTTTTGAAATGCCTATCGAAAACTACATCTGAAATGCCTATCAGCACCTATATTTGAAATGTCTATCGGCAACCACATCAGAAATGCCTATCGGCACCTATATCTGAAATGCCTTTCGGCATTTATATCTGAAATGCCGGTCGACACCTATATTTGAAATGCCTATCGGCACACATATTTTAAATGCCTATCGGCAACTATATCTGATGTGCCTATCGGCACCTATATCTGAAATGCCTATCGGCACCTATTTTTGAAATGCCTATCGGAAACTACATCTAAAATGCCTATCGGCATATATTTTTAAAATGCCAATCGGTAAGTATATCTGAAATGCCTATCGACACCTATATTTGAAATACCTATCGGCTTCTATATCTGAAATGCCTATCGGCACCTGTTTTTAAAATGCCAATCGGCAACTATATCTGAAATGCCTATCGGCACCTATATCCGAAATGCCTATCGGCATCAATTTTTGAAATGCTTATCGGAAAATACATCTAAAATGTCTATCAGCATCTATATTTGAAATGCCTATCGGCAACCATATCTGGAATGCCTATCGGCACCTGTATTTGAAATGCCTATCGGCTTCTATATCTGAAATGCCTATCGGCACCTATTTTTAAAATGCCAATCGGCAACTATATCTCAAATGCCTATCGGCACATATTTTTGAAATGCCTATCGGAAACTACATCTGAAATGCCTATCAGCACCTATATTTGAAATGCCTATCGGCAACCATATCTGAAATGCCTATCGACACCTATATTTGAAATACCTATCGGCTTCTATAACTGAAATGCCTATCGGCACCTATTTTTAAAATGCCAATCGGTAACTATATCTGAAAAGCCTATCGGCACCTATATCTGAAATGCCTATCGGCACCATTTTTTGAAATTTCTATCGGAAACTACATCCGGAATGCCTATCAGCACCTATATTTGAAATGCCTATCGGCAACCATATCTCGAATGCGTATCGGCACCTATATTTGAAATGCCTATCGGCTTCTATATCTGAAATGCCTATCGACACCTATTTTTAAAATGCCATTCGGCAACTATATCTGAAATGCCTATCGGCACCTATATCTGAAATGCCTATCAGCACCTATATTTGAAATGCCTATCGGCAACCATATCTGGAATGCCTATCGGCGCCTATATTTGAAATGCCTATCGGCTTCTATATCTGAAATGCCTATCGGCACCTATTTTTAAAATGCCAATCGGCATTTATATCTGAAGTGCCTATCGGCACCTATATCTGAAATGCCTATCGGCACCTATTTTTGAAATGCCTATCGAAAACTACATCTGAAATGCCAATCAGCACCTATATTTGAAATGCCTATCGGCAACCACATCAGAAATGCCTATCGGCACCTATATCTGAACTGCCTTTCGGCATTTATATCTGAAATGCCGATCGACACCTATATTTGAAATGCCTATCGGCACTTTTATTTTAAATGCCTATCGGCAACTATATCTGATAAGCTTATCGGCACCTATATCTGAAATGCCTATCGGCACCTATTTTTGAAATGCCAATCTTTAAGTATATCTGAAATGCCTATCGGCACCTATATTTGAAATCCCTATCGGCTTCTATATCTGAAATGCCTATCGGCACCTACATTTAAAATGCCAATTGGCAACTATATCTGAAATGCCAATCGGCACCTATATCTGAAATGCCTATCGACACCTATTTTTTTAATGCCAATTGGCAACTATATCTGAAATGCCTATCGGCACCTATATCTAAAATGCCTATCGGAACCTATTTTTGAAATGCCTATCGGAAACTACATCTGAAATGACTATCAGCACCTATATTTGAAATGCCTATCGGCAACCATATCTGGAATGCTCATCGGCACCTATATTTGAAATGCCTATCGGCTTATATATCTGAAATGCCTATCGGCACCTATTTTTAAAATGCCAATCGGCAACTATATCTGAAATGCCTATCGGCACCTATATCTGAAATGCCTATCGGCACCTATTTTTGAAATGCCTATCGAAAACTACATCTGAAATGCCTATCAGCACCTATATTTGAAATGCTTATAGGCAACCATATCTGAAATGCCTATTGACACCTATATTTAAAATCCCTATCGGCTTCTATATCTGAAATGCCTATCGGCACCTATTTTTAAAATGTTAATCGGCAACTATATCTGAAATGCCTATCGGCACCTATATCTGAAATGCCTATCGGCACCAATTTTTGAAATGCCTATCGGAAACTACATCTGAAATGCCTATCAGCACCTATATTTGAAATTCCTATCGGCAACCATATCTGGAATGCCTATCGGCACCTATATTTGAAATGCCTATCGGCTTCTATATCTGACATGCCTATCGGCACCTATTTTTAAAATGCCAATCGGCAACTATATCTGAAATGCCTATCGGCACCTATTTTTGAAATGCCTATCGGAAACTACATCTGAATTGCCTATCAGCACCTATATTTGAAATGCCTATCGGCAACCATATCTGGAATGCCCTTCGGCGCCTATATTTGAAATGCCTATCGGCTTCTATATCTGAAATACCTATCGGCGCCTATTTTTAAAATGCCAATCGGCAACTATATCTGAAGTGTCTATCGGCACCTATATCTGAAATGCCTATCGGCACCTATTTTTGAAATGCCTATCGAAAACTACATCTGAAATGCCTATCAGCACCTATATTTGAAATGCCTATCGGCAACCACATCATAAATGCCTATCGGCACCTATATCTGAAATGCCTTTCGGCATTTATATCTGAAATGCCGGTCGACACCTATATTTGAAATGCCTATCGGCACATATATTTTAAATGCCTATCGGCAACTATATCTGAAATGCCAATCGGCACCTATATCTGAAATGCCTATCGACACCTATTTTTAAAATGCCAATTGGCAACTATATCTGAAATGCCTATCGGCACCTATATCTAAAATGCCTATCGGAACCTATTTTTGAAATGCCTATCGAAAACTACATCTGAAATGACTATTGTGGCGTTATTTGTTTTTAAGTTAGGGACGAACGCCGGATCCGTAGATCGGAATATCATTTAAGAATTAAGAAATGAAATTATGTAATAAATATATGTACTAAAATTTAATAATCCAATATTGAGTTTTAAAATAGTTTAATATATACGGCAAATATTTCATAATATACATTTTAATTTAATAATACTCAAATTTTTCAAGAAAAGAAAACTAATAAATTTCAAAGTTAATCACAAAAATCACACCATGATCAAACCTCTAGATTCCAATAAGAATTCAATATTACAATATTAAATTGATATCTGTTAAGATTGAAAGAAAAAAAAAATTATCAATAGCAATAATTTATTAAAATGATCAAACGAACAATAGAGAAAAAAAATAATTTGTCTGTATCACTCGATCGCAACTAAAAAAGTGACAATTTTAATTTTTTTGATTTTACGGAATGTTTCGAAATATTACGTCATTTTATTTTTTTCCTTCAAAAAAAGATTATACAACAATTTTATAAAATGTTTGTAAGCTGGGTAGCATACCCTGAAGGGGATTAATGGTGGTGTGATTTTAGAAACATCATAACATATTAATATATACAATTAAAAAATAAAAAACATGCGCAAACATATGTATATCGCTGCATTCTCCCCCTCAAAAAAAAAAAGCGCCATGGCGGCTTTCATCGTTGGAAGAATGGTCGAAGTTGACTAACGTGAACTCGGTACTCCCGTGTTGGATTCTCTGTGCTTTGGACTACGCAAGAAGATGGCGTGGTGAAATGCAAAATACGACGTGGCTCACTCCATCGTGCTACAAACTTGGCTCCAGTTTCGTCACCTGGTTTGACTTGTATATGCCGGCGCTGCAACACCAACTGGCCTTCATGGAATTGATGTCGTTCTGGATGTTTGAGATCGAAAAGCTGTTTCACCTTGCGATGAGCTTTCTGAAGATTTCGATGAATTTCTTCGGGCGTCACTTGTGGATCTGGATCAAGAAGATTTGGAATTTCCCACTGCAAATCAAGCGGCTTCGGAAGCTCTCGACCTAAGAAAATTTTAGCGGGACTTAATTTTGTGGATTCAGACATGTTACTATTATGAGAATAGGAAAACAGGGGAAGGAATTTATCCCAGTCTCTATGGTTGTCAGCACAGGTACGCATCATTACGGAGAGTGAGGCCTTCAAGTCGCGCATAGACCTTTCAACCATGTTGGAGGTTGGCTGATAAGGTGCGGTGAATATATGTTTGATGCCCCAGGACAACGTCATGCGACGAAATAGATCGCTCCGAAAAACGGACGCATTATCTGAGACAATCATTTGAGGCGGTCCATAGCGACACCAGAGCACGACCAGCTTCTTTGTCGTTATGTTTGCTGAGGCCCGCGAACATGGGATGACTTCAATCCATTTCGAGAATGCATCCAAGGCGACTAGAACGTAACTATTGCCAGCAGTTGAACGGATGAGTGGTCCACAGAAGTCCAGGTATACGCGCTGAAATGGTGTGTTTGGTACCGTGGAACACATGGGTGCTCCCACAGGTAAATTGGATGCCTTACATGTTTGACACGCCTCACAGCTTCTCACATATTGTCTCACCTCTTGAAAAAGGTTTGGCCACCAGAAACGGCGAGCTATTGCTCTAAAAGTCTTCGTAATTCCCGGATGTTGCGCGTCGAGGTCGTGAAAATAATACAGGAGCATGTTGCGAACTGGTGAAGGTACCACAATTCTCTTAAGTTTATTTTTACCAATTAATTTCATCAAGAGTCCATCTCGTAAGACATAACCTGTGACATCTTCACGTCTATGTAGACGGTGCATGATGAGTTGTGTCTCCGGGTCGGCTTCCTGATGACGCTTCAAAGTTAAAAAACTATCCGGAATCTCATGTAAATTGTTAATTACGTCATTTTCTTGAGAAATTTCACTGGAACTGACTTCTGTATCTGGATAAAGACGGCTTAAAGCATCGGCAACATTATTCAGTGGACCTCGTATGTGTTGAACCGTAAAATCGAAGCGGGACAGTTTCAACACCCATCGACCGACTTTTCCCAATTGTTTTGGATGACGTAACATCCAGGACAGCGCTTCATTGTCAACTTGAAGAATAAAATGCCTGCCGAGCAAATAGTCTTGAAATTTTTCTATTGCATATATGATTCCAAGCGCTTCTCTTTCTAATACAATATATCTCTTCTCTGTCTCTGATAATTTTCGCGAAGCGTATACGACTGGATGAAGTCCGTCTTCAAACTCTTGAAGCAGAACCGCTCCTAGAGCTATGTCGGAAGCGTCACATCGCAGAATAAACGTACGATCGAAATCGGGAAATTTCAATACAGGTGCAGTTGACAAGGCCGTTTTGATATCATGCACGGCTTTGAGTTGTTGTGGTCCCATGACAAATTTGATATTCTTTCGTTTAAGATTATTTAGCGGCGCTGCTTTCTCACTGAAATTTTCGATGAATCGTGCGAAGTACGAGGTCATTCCCAGAAACGTTTGGAATTGCTTTAGATTGACTGGTATGGGTAACTGCTGGATTGCTTCCACCTTTTCAGGATTTATATGACAGCCTTGTTCTGATATCATAAATCCTAGACAGCTAACTCTTGCCATAAACAAATGAATTTTACTAGGATTGACCGTAAATCCATGCTGCTGAAGACGTAAGAAGACTTCATGTAGATGTTGAAGATGCTCTTCCGGCGTGGCTGAATAAATTAGCAAGTCGTCGAAGTAATTCGTCACAAATTTATAATGCAAATCACCAAAAATATGATTAATAATTCTATTGAGCGCCGCCGGAGATACCGCTAATCCAAAAGGTAAGAATTTATATTGATATGCCGCAAAAGTTGTCGCAAAGGCCGTAATTGGTTTTGATTCAGGATGAAGTTCCAGCTGATGGTACGCCATGTTCAGATCCAACTTACTAAAAATTTTTGCTCCCTGTAGGCATTGAAAAACCGACTCTGGTCTGGGTACTGGATATGCGTCATAGCAGATTCTCTGATTCACTTTTCGGTAATCGACGACTAGGCGACGTCCACCATCCTTCTTGGGTATCAAAAAACAAGGGCTTGAATAGGGTGATAGACTAGGTTCGATGACATCCAACTCAATTAATTTCTTTATGTGTTCTCGCATAGCCGCTGCTTTTGGAGGAGTAAGTGTAAACGGAGACTGATGTATTGGCGTAGGATCTTTTAAAATAATTTTGTATTTATAGTTTCTAACTTTTCCAAGAGTAGTTGTAATCGTATCATTGAATTTTGTTTTTAACAATTGTAGACGATGTTGAAGGTCTTCAGACAGAAGGATCGGCTGCTCCAATATAGACGCAAGACAGTGAAAATTTGGATTCGAGTTTTTGGTAAAAGGAACAAGCGTTTCTGGAGCAAAGTGAAATCGAAGGCCATTATTAACAAAATCTAGGAAGGATTTCATATGACGAAGCGTTTTAACACCGATGATGAAATTCGGGTTTAAATTAGGAATAATTGCCAAGGATAACTTCCAGGTATATTTGGAAATTTTAATAATTGTGATTAATTCTTGGTTTATGAATATAGTATTTCCTCCAGGAAGTCCTACCGACGACGATGTGGATCGAAGATACCCATAGCCATATTCGACAATGCGATCCGCAATATTTTTGTTGCAACAATTGATGTTAGCTCCAGAGTCCAATAACGCCAGAAAAGACAAGTTTTTGATTTTTAAATTGATTAAGGGTAATTGAAAAGTCGATAATTGATTTTCATTCTTCATTTGGTTAACGCAACCCGTTGCAGGTTGCGGTATTACTCGTTTTTTGAATTTGACGAATAATTTCTGTTTTCATTTGCTCTCGATCTGCGTCGACATTCTCGTATTGAATGCCCATACATCTTGCAATACGTACACTGGAGACGTGACACGTTGATATCAGACGTTTTGATATTCGCCTCTCCTTCGCGTTTTCTTGCCGCTTCAACAAGCGACTCCATTTCGTCCATTCGTCTTGCCATAGTTTCCAGTTGAATGAAAGATGTCGGGATTGATTCATTTTTAATTTTAAGTAAGGTAGTAACATTCGCATGAGTCCACACGTGTAGTACTAATTCTTGTTCTGAAATATTAGCTTGGAGAACTTGAGCTTTTCTGTGAATGTCTGATATGTATTTCTTAAAGTTTTCTTCAGGTTCCTGATATCTTCGAACTAACGAGTCGATTAATCGGCTTCTCGTTATTAATGGAATAAAAGCGTCGAGTAACTGCGACTTTAACAATATCCAGTTGGAAACCTTGGACGTAGCGTCGGCCCACCAAATTCTAAGTTCACCTTCTAGACGTGTGACCAAAGCAACGAGTAAAGACGATTCAGTTGCTATTTTCAAATCAATTAATTCTTGAACTTGTTCTATGAAATCGATAACGAGATTTGGATCTTCACCAGAACACAGCTTGATTTGATCTATTAATGTTTTGTATTCTGGTTTAACATCTTGATTTTGCTTTAAAAGGTGCTTCGTAAGGGTTTCAGACAACTGTCGCAGTTCAACAACTTGATCAACTAAACTTGAAGTCAACCGCATATGAACCGCTGTGGCCATAGCGAGTGATGAGTTGTGTGGAGAACTTGGTCCTGAATTTTCTTTTTCTTTCGTAGTCTTAACATTTTGTTGACGCATCGACGGATTAACATTTTCTGGCGAAGCAAACTTATCTTCATCTTGCGAGGAGTCCGAGTCATCCTTTTTGCTTCTAGTTTGCGGCATTTTTGACACAATTCACTTATTACGACAATACACACCGTACTTTAAAATTTAGTGCGACCGAGTAATTAACTAATAATGTAAAATTTACGAAGAAAAAAAAATTGAATTAAAAAATGTACTTCTATTGATCTTTTAACATTGAAAATGGAATCTGTTATCTGACTATGATTATGCAATCAAGTATACAAGGTTATGATAGCATTGAAATGAAGTTAAACTTTATCACACACGAATTATCGCCATAATATAATTTCACAAATTAAATTTTAGTAACTAAAACTACGCTCTGCTACCATTCTGTGGCGTTATTTGTTTTTAAGTTAGGGACGAACGCCGGATCCGTAGATCGGAATATCATTTAAGAATTAAGAAATGAAATTATGTAATAAATATATGTACTAAAATTTAATAATCCAATATTGAGTTTTAAAATAGTTTAATATATACGGCAAATATTTCATAATATACATTTTAATTTAATAATACTCAAATTTTTCAAGAAAAGAAAACTAATAAATTTCAAAGTTAATCACAAAAATCACACCATGATCAAACCTCTAGATTCCAATAAGAATTCAATATTACAATATTAAATTGATATCTGTTAAGATTGAAAGAAAAAAAAAATTATCAATAGCAATAATTTATTAAAATGATCAAACGAACAATAGAGAAAAAAAATAATTTGTCTGTATCACTCGATCGCAACTAAAAAAGTGACAATTTTAATTTTTTTGATTTTACGGAATGTTTCGAAATATTACGTCATTTTATTTTTTTCCTTCAAAAAAAGATTATACAACAATTTTATAAAATGTTTGTAAGCTGGGTAGCATACCCTGAAGGGGATTAATGGTGGTGTGATTTTAGAAACATCATAACATATTAATATATACAATTAAAAAATAAAAAACATGCGCAAACATATGTATATCGCTGCACTATCAGCACCTATATTTGAAATGCCTATCGGCAACCATATCTGAAATATCTATCTACACCTATATTTGAAATACCTATCGGCTTCTATATCTAAAATGCCTATCGGCACCTATTTTTAAAATGCCAATCGGCAACTATATCTGAAATGCCAATCGGCACCTATATCTGAAATGCCTATCGACACCTATTTTTAAAATGCCAATCGGCAACTACATCTGAAATGCCTATCTGCTTATATATCTGAAATGCCTAACGGCACCTATTTTTAAAATGCCAATCGGCAACTATATCTAAAATGCCAATCGGCACCTATATCTGAAATGCCTATCGACACCTATTTTTAAAATGCCTATTGGCAACTATATCTGAAATGCCTAGCGGCACCTATATCTGAAATGCCTATCGGTACCTATTTTTGAAATGCCTATCGGAAACTACATCTAAAATTATTACCAGCACTTATATTTGAAATGCCTATCGGCAACCCTATCTGGAATGCCTATCGGCACCTATATTTGAAATGCCTATCGGCAACCATATCTGGAATGCCTATCGGCACCTATATTTGAAATGCCTATCGGCTTCTATATCTGAAATGCCTATCGACACCTATTTTTAAAATGCCAATCGGCAACTATATCTGAAATGCCTATCGGCTCCTTTATCTGAAATGCCTATCGGCACCTATTTTTGAAATGCCTATCGTAAACTACATCTGAAATGCCTATCAGCACCTTTATTTGAAATGCCTATCATCAACCATATCTGGAATGCCTATCGGCGCCTATATTTGAAATGCCTATCGGCTTCTATATCTAAAATGCCTATCGGCACCTATTTTTTAAATGCCAATCGGCAACTATATCTGAAGTGCCTATCGGCACCTAAATCTCAAATTCCTATCGGCACCTATTTTTGAAATGCCTATCGAAAACTACATCTGAAATGCCTATTAGCATTTATATTTGAAATGCCTATCGGCAACCACATCAGAAATGCCTATCGGCACCTATATCTGAAATGCCCTACGGCATTTATATCTGAAATGCCGATCGACACCTATATTTGAAATGCCTATCGGCACCTATATTTTAAATGCCTATCGGCAACTATATCTGATATGCCTATCGGCACCTATATCTGAAATGCCTATCGGCACGTATTTTTGAAATGCCTATCGGAAACTACATCTAAAATGCCTATCGGCACCTATTTTTAAAATGCCAATCGGAAAGTATATTTGAAATGCCTATCGACACCTATAATTGAAATGCCTATCGGATCCTATTTTTGAAATGCCTATCGGAAACAACATCTGAAATGACTATTAGCACCTATATTTGAAATGCCTATCGGCAACCATATCTGAAATGCCTATCCACACCTGTATTTGAAATACCTATCGGCTTCTATATCTAAAAGGCCTATCGGCACCTATTTTTAAATTGCCATCGGCAACGATATCTGAAATGCCTATCGGCACCTATATCTGAAATGCCTATCGGCACCAACTTTTGAAATGCCTATCGGAAACTCCATCTGAAATGCCTATCAGCACCTATATTTGAAATGCCTATCGGCAACCATATCTGGAATGCCTATCGGCACCTATATTTGAAATGCCTATCGGGTTCTATATCTGAAATGCCTATCGACACCTATTTTTAAAATGCCAATTGGCAACTATATCTGAAATGCCTATCGGCACCTATATCTGAAATGCCTATCGGTACCTATTTTTTAAATGCCTATCGGAAACTACATCTGAAATGATTATCAGCAGTTATATTTGAAATGGCTATCGGCAGCCATATCTGGAATGCCTATCGGCACCTTTATTTGAAATGCCTATCGGCTTCTATATCTGAAATGCCTATCGGCACCTATTTTTAAAATACCAATCGGCAACTATATCTGAAATGCCTATCAACACCTATATCTGAAATGCCTATCGGCATATATTTTTTAAATGCCTTTCGGAAACTACATCTGAAATGCCTATCTGCTCCTATATTTGAAATGCCTATCGGCAACCATATCTGAAATGCCTATCGACACCTATATTTGAAATACCTATCGGCTTCTATATCTGAAATGCCTATCGGCACCTGTTTTTAAAGTGCCAATCGGCAACTATATCTGAAATGCCTATCGGCACCTATATCCGAAATGCCTATCGGCATCAATTTTTGAAATGCCTATCGGAAACTACATCTAAAATGCCTATCAGCACCTATATTTGAAATGCCTATCGGCAACTATATCTGCAATGCCTATCGGCACCTATATTTGAAATGCCTATCGGCTTCTATATCTGAAATGCCTATCGGCACCTATTTTTAAATGCCAATTGGCAACTATATCTGAAATGACTATCGGCACCTATATCTGAAATGCCTATCGGCACCTATTTTTGAAATGCCTATCGAAAACTACATCTGAAATGCCTATCAGCACCTATATTTGAAATGCCTATCGGCAACCATATCTGAAATGCCTATCGACACCTATTTTTTAAATGCCAATTGGCAACTATATCTGAAATGACTATCGGCACCTATATCTGAAATGCCTATCGGCACCTATTTTTGAAATGCCTATCGAAAACTACATCTGAAATGCCTATCAGCACCTATATTTGAAATGCCTATCGGAAACTACATCTAAAATGCCTATCAGCACCTATATTTGAAATGCCTATCGGCAACCATATCTGAAATGCCTATCGACACCTATATTTGAAATACCTATCGGCTTCTATATCTGAAATGCCTATCGGCACCTGTTTTTAAAATGCCAATCGGCAACTATAACTGAAATGCCTATCGGCACCTATATCCGAAATGCCTATCGGCATCAATTTTTGAAATGCCTATCGGAAACTACATCTAAAATGCCTATCAGCACTTATATTTGAAATGCCTATCGGCTTCTTATCTGAAATGCCTATCGGCACCTATTTTTTAAATGCCAATTGGCAACTATATCTGAAATGCCTATCGGCACCTATTTCTGAAATGCCTATCGGCACCTATTTTTGAAATGCCTATCGGAAACTACATCTGAAATGCCTATCAGCACCTATATTTGAAATGCCTATCGGCAACCATATCTGAAATGCCTATCGACACCTATATTTGAAATACCTATCGGCTTCTATATCTGAAATGCCTATCGGTACCTATTTTTAAAATGCCAATCGGTAACTATATCTGAAATGCCTATCGGCATCTATATCTGAAATGCCTATCGGCACCATTTTTTGAGATGCCTATCGGAAACTACATCCGGAATGCCTATCAGCACCTATATTTGAAATGCCTATCGGCAACCATATCTGGAATGCCTATCGGCGCCTATATTTGAAATGCCTATCGGCTTCTATATCTGAAATACCTATCGGCGCCTATTTTTAAAATGCCAATCGGCAACTATATCTGAAGTGCCTATCGGCACCTATATCTGAAATGCCTATCGGCACCTATTTTTGAAATTCCTATCGGAAACTACATCTAAAATGCCTATCAGCACCTATATTTGAAATGCCTATCGGCAACCACATCAGAAATGCCTATCGGCACCTATATCTGAAATGCCTTTCGGCATTTATATCTGAAATGGCGGTCGACACCTATATTTGAAATGCCTATCGGCACATATATTTTAAATGCCTATCGGCAACTATATCTGATATGCCTATCGGCACCTATATCTGAAATGCCTATCGGCACCTATTTTTGAAATGCCTATCGGAAACTACATCTAAAATGCCTATCGGCACCTATTTTTAAAATGCTAATCGGTAAGTATATCTGAAATGCCTATCGGCACCTATATCTGAAATGCCTATCGGAACCTATTTTTGAAATGCCTATCGGAAACTACATCTGAAATGACTATCAGCACCTATATTTGAAATGCCTATCGGCAACCATATCTGAAATGCCTATCCACACCTATATTTGAAATACCTATCGGCTTCTATATCTGAAATGCCTATCGGCACCTATTTTTAAAATGCCAATCGGCAACTATATCTGAAATGCCTATCGGCACCTATATCTGAAATGCCTATCGGTACCTATTTTTGAAATGCCTATCGGAAACTACATCTGAAATGATTATCAGCGCTTATATTTGATATGCCTATCGGCAACCATATCTGAAATGCCTATCGGCAACTATATTTGAAATGCCTATCGGCTTCTATATCTGAAATGCCTATCGGCACCTATTTTTAAAATACCAATCGGCAACTACATCTGAAATGCCTATCGGCTTATATATCTGAAATGCCTATCGGCACCTATTTTTAAAATGCCAATGGGCAACTATATCTGAAATGCTAATCGGCACCTATATCTGAAATGTCTATCGACACCTATTTTTAAAATGCAAATTGGCAACTATATCTGAAATGCCTATCGTCACCTATTTTTGAAATGCCAATCGGCAACTATAACAGAAATGCCTATCGGCACCTATATCTGAAATGCCTATCGGCACCTATTTTTGAAATGCCTATCGGAAACTACATCTGAAATGCCTATCAGCACCTATTTTTGAAATGCCTATCGGCAACCATATCTGGAATGCCTATCGGCGCCTATATTTGAAATGCCTATCGGCTTCTATATCTGAAATACCTATCGGCGCCTATTTTTAAAATGCCAATCGGCAACTATATCTGAAGTGCCTATCGGCACCTATATCTGAAATGTCTATCGGCACCTATTTTTGAAATGCCTATCGAAAACTACATCTGAAATGCCTATCAGCATCTATATTTGAAATGCCTATCGGCAACCACATCAGAAATGCCTATCGACACCTATATCTGAAATGCCTTTCGGCATTTATATCTGAAATGCCGCTCGACACCTATATTTGAAATGCCTATCGGCACATATATTTTAAATGCCTATTGGCAACTATATCTGAAATGCCTATCGGAACCTATTTTTGAAATGCCTATCGGAAACTACATCTGAAATGACTATCAGCACCTATATTTGAAATGCCTATCGGCAACCATATCTGAAATGCCTATCCACACCTATATTTGAAATACCTATCGGCTTCTATATCTGAAATGCCTATCGGCACCTATTTTTAAAATGCCAATCGGCAACTATATCTGAAATGCCTATGGCACCTATATCTGAAATGCCTATCGGTACCTATTTTTGAAATGCCTATCGGAAACTACATCTGAAATGATTATCAGCGCTTATATTTGATATGCCTATCGGCAACCATATCTGGAATGCCTATCGGCAACTATATTTAAAATGCCTATCGGCTTCTATATCTAAAATGCCTATCGGCACCTATTTTTAAAATACCAATCGCCAACTATATCTGAAATGCCTATCGGCACCTATATCTGAAATGCCTATCGGCATATATTTTTGAAATGCCTTTCGGAAACTACATCTGAAATGCCTATCTGCTCCTATATTTGAAATGCCTATCGGCAACCATATCTGAAATGCCTATCGACACCTATATTTGAAATACCTATCGGCTTCTATATCTGAAATGCCTATCGGCACCTGTTTTTAAATGCCAATCGGCAACTATATCTGAAATGCCTATCGGCACCTATATCCGAAAAGCCAATCGGCATCAATTTTTGAAATGCGTATCGGAAACTACATCTAAAAATGCCTATCAGCACCTATATTTAAAATGCCTATCGGCAACCATATTTGGAATGCCTATCGGCACCTATATTTGAAATGCCTATCGCTTCTATATCTGAAATGCCTATCGGCACCTATTTTTAAAATGCTAATCGGCAACTATATCTGAAATGCCTATCGGCACCTATATCTGAAATGCCTATCGGCACATATTTTTGAAATGCCTATCGGAAACTACATCTGAAATGCCTATCAGCACCTATATTTGAAATGCCTATCGGCAACCATATCTGAAATGCCTATCGACACCTATATTTGAAATACCTATCGGCTTCTATATCTGAAATGCCTATCGGCACCTATTTTTAAAATGCCAATCGGTAACTATATCCGAAATGCCTATCGGCACCTATATCTGAAATGCCTATCGGCACCATTTTTTGAAATGTCTATCGGAAACTACATCCGGAATGCCTATCAGCACCTATATTTGAAATGCCTATCGGCAACCATATCTGGAATGCCTATCGGCACCTATATTTGAAATGCCTATCGGCTTATATATCTGAAATGCCTATCGGCACCTATTTTCAAAATGCCAATCGGCAACTACATCTGAAATGCCTATCGGCTTATATATCTGAAATGCCTATCAGCACCTATTTTTAAAATGCCAATCGGCAACTATATCTGAAATGCCTATGGCACCTATATCTGAAATGCCTATCGGTACCTATTTTTGAAATGCCTATCGGAAACTACATCTGAAATGATTATCAGCGCTTATATTTGATATGCCTATCGGCAACCATATCTGGAATGCCTATCGGCAACTATATTTAAAATGCCTATCGGCTTCTATATCTAAAATGCCTATCGGCACCTATTTTTAAAATACCAATCGCCAACTATATCTGAAATGCCTATCGGCACCTATATCTGAAATGCCTATCGGCATATATTTTTGAAATGCCTTTCGGAAACTACATCTGAAATGCCTATCTGCTCCTATATTTGAAATGCCTATCGGCAACCACATCAGAAATGCCTATCGACACCTATATCTGAAATGCCTTTCGGCATTTATATCTGAAATGCCGCTCGACACCTATATTTGAAATGCCTATCGGCACATATATTTTAAATGCCTATTGGCAACTATATCTGAAATGCCTATCGGAACCTATTTTTGAAATGCCTATCGGAAACTACATCTGAAATGACTATCAGCACCTATATTTGAAATGCCTATCGGCAACCATATCTGAAATGCCTATCCACACCTATATTTGAAATACCTATCGGCTTCTATATCTGAAATGCCTATCGGCACCTATTTTTAAAATGCCAATCGGCAACTATATCTGAAATGCCTATGGCACCTATATCTGAAATGCCTATCGGTACCTATTTTTGAAATGCCTATCGGAAACTACATCTGAAATGATTATCAGCGCTTATATTTGATATGCCTATCGGCAACCATATCTGGAATGCCTATCGGCAACTATATTTAAAATGCCTATCGGCTTCTATATCTAAAATGCCTATCGGCACCTATTTTTAAAATACCAATCGCCAACTATATCTGAAATGCCTATCGGCACCTATATCTGAAATGCCTATCGGCATATATTTTTGAAATGCCTTTCGGAAACTACATCTGAAATGCCTATCTGCTCCTATATTTGAAATGCCTATCGGCAACCATATCTGAAATGCCTATCGACACCTATATTTGAAATACCTATCGGCTTCTATATCTGAAATGCCTATCGGCACCTGTTTTTAAAATGCCAATCGGCAACTATATCTGAAATGCCTATCGGCACCTATATCCGAAAAGCCAATCGGCATCAATTTTTGAAATGCGTATCGGAAACTACATCTAAAATGCCTATCAGCACCTATATTTAAAATGCCTATCGGCAACCATATCTGGAATGCCTATCGGCACCTATATTTGAAATGCCTATCGGCTTCTATATCTGAAATGCCTATCGGCACCTATTTTTAAAATGCTAATCGGCAACTATATCTGAAATGCCTATCGGCACCTATATCTGAAATGCCTATCGGCACATATTTTTGAAATGCCTATCGGAAACTACATCTGAAATGCCTATCAGCACCTATATTTGAAATGCCTATCGGCAACCATATCTGAAATGCCTATCGACACCTATATTTGAAATACCTATCGGCTTCTATATCTGAAATGCCTATCGGCACCTATTTTTAAAATGCCAATCGGTAACTATATCCGAAATGCCTATCGGCACCTATATCTGAAATGCCTATCGGCACCATTTTTTGAAATGTCTATCGGAAACTACATCCGGAATGCCTATCAGCACCTATATTTGAAATGCCTATCGGCAACCATATCTGGAATGCCTATCGGCACCTATATTTGAAATCCCTATCGGCTTATATATCTGAAATGCCTATCGGCACCTATTTTCAAAATGCCAATCGGCAACTACATCTGAAATGCCTATCGGCTTATATATCTGAAATGCCTATCAGCACCTATTTTTAAAATGCCAATCGGCAACTATATCTGAAATGCCTATGGCACCTATATCTGAAATGACTATCGGTACCTATTTTTGAAATGCCTATCGGAAACTACATCTGAAATGATTATCAGCGCTTATATTTGATATGCCTATCGGCAACCATATCTGGAATGCCTATCGGCAACTATATTTAAAATGCCTATCGGCTTCTATATCTAAAATGCCTATCGGCACCTATTTTTAAAATACCCATCGCCAACTATATCTGAAATGCCTATCGGCACCTATATCTGAAATGCCTATCGGCATATATTTTTGAAATGCCTTTCGGAAACTACATCTGAAATGCCTATCTGCTCCTATATTTGAAATGCCTATCGGCAACCATATCTGAAATGCCTATCGACACCTATATTTGAAATACCTATCGGCTTCTATATCTGAAATGCCTATCGGCACCTGTTTTTTAAATGCCAATCGGCAACTATATCTGAAATGCCTATCGGCACCTATATCCGAAAAGCCTATCGGCATCAATTTTTGAAATGCGTATCGGAAACTACATCTAAAATGCCTATCAGCACCTATATTTAAAATGCCTATCGGCAACCATATCTGGAATGCCTATCGGCACCTATATTTGAAATGCCTATCGGCTTCTATATCTGAAATGCCTATCGGCACCTATTTTTAAAATGCTAATCGGCAACTATATCTGAAATGCCTATCGGCACCTATATCTGAAATGCCTATCGGCACATATTTTTGAAATGCCTATCGGAAACTACATCTGAAATGCCTATCAGCACCTATATTTGAAATGCCTATCGGCAACCATATCTGAAATGCCTATCGACACCTATATTTGAAATACCTATCGGCTTCTATATCTGAAATGCCTATCGGCACCTATTTTTAAAATGCCAATCGGTAACTATATCCGAAATGCCTATCGGCACCTATATCTGAAATGCCTATCGGCACCATTTTTTGAAATGTCTATCGGAAACTACATCCGGAATGCCTATCAGCACCTATATTTGAAATGCCTATCGGCAACCATATCTGGAATGCCTATCGGCACCTATATTTGAAATGCCTATCGGCTTATATATCTGAAATGCCTATCGGCACCTATTTTCAAAATGCCAATCGGCAACTACATCTGAAATGCCTATAGGCTTATATATCTGAAATGCCTATCAGCACCTATTTTTAAAATGCCAATCGGCAACTATATCTGAAATGCCGCTCGACACCTATATTTGAAATGCCTATCGGCACATATATTTTAAATGCCTATCGGCAACTATATCTGAAATGCCTATCGGAACCTATTTTTGAAATGCCTATCGGAAATTACATCGGAAATGCCTATCAGCACCTTTATTTGAAATGCTTATCGGCAACCATATCTGAAATAGCTATCGACACCTATATTTGAAATAGCTATCGACACCTATATTTGAAATCCCTATCGGCTTCTATATCTGAAATGCCTACCGGCACCTATTTTTAAAATGCCAATCGGCAACTATATCTGAAATGCCTATCGGCACCTATATCTGAAACGCCTATCGGCACCTGATTTTGAAATGCCGATCGTAAACTACATCTGAAATGCCTATCAGCACCTATATTTGAAATGCCTATCGGCAACCATATCTGGAATGCCTATCGGCGCCTATATTTGAAATGCCTATCGGCTTCTATATCTGAAATGCTTATCGGCACCTATTTTTAAAATGCCAATCGGCATTTATATCTGAAGTGCCTATCGGCACCTATATCTGAAATGCCTATCGGCACCTATTTTTGAAATGCCTATCAAAAACTACATCTGAAATGCCTATCAGCACCTATATTTGAAATGCCTATCGGCACCTATTTTTGAAATGCCAATCTTTAAGTATATCTGAAATGCCTATCGGCACCTACATCTAAAATGCCTATCGGAACCTATTTTTAAAATGCCTATCGGAAACTACATCTGAAATGACTATCAGCACCTATATTTGAAATGCCTATCGGCAACCATATCTGAAATGCCTATCCACACCTATATTTGAAATACCTATCGGCTTCTATATCTAAAATGCCTATCAGCACCTATTTTTATAATGCCAATCGGTAAGTATATCTGAAATGTCTATCGGCACCTATATCTAAAATGCTTATCGGAACCTATTTTTGAAATGCCTATCGGAAACTACATCTAAAATGCCTATCGGCACCTATTTTTAAAATGCCAATCGGCAACTACATCTGAAATGCCTATCGGCTTATATATCTGAAATGCCTATCGGCACCTATTTTTAAAATGCCAATCGGCAATTATATCTGAAATGCCAATAGGCACCTATTTCTGAAATGCCTATCGGCACCTATTTTTGAAATGCCTATCGGAAACTACATCTGAAATGCCTATCAGCACCTATATTTGAAATGCCTATCGGCAACCATATCTGGAATGCCTATCGGCGCCTATATTTGAAATGCCTATCGGCTTCTATATCTGAAATACCTATCGGCGCCTATTTTTAAAATGCCAATCGGCAACTATATCTGAAGTGCCTATCGGCACCTATATCTGAAGTGCCTATCGGCACCTATATCTGAAATGCCTATCGGCACCTATTTTTGAAATGCCTATCATAAACTACATCTGAAATGCCTAACAGCACCTATATTTGAAATGCCTATCGGCAACCACATCAGAAATGCCTTCGGCACCTATATCTGAAATGCCTTTCGGCATTTATATCTGAAATGCCGGTCAACACCTATATTTGAAATGCCTATCGGCACATATATTTTAAAAGCCTATCGGCAACTATATCTGATATGCCTTTCGGCACCTATATCTGAAATGCCTATCGGCACCTATTTTTGAAATGCCTATCGGAAACTACATCTAAAATGCCTATCGGCACCATTTTTTGAAATGTCTATCGGAAACTACATCCGGAATGCCTATCAGTACCTATATTTGAAATGCCTATCGGCAACCATATCTAGAATGCCTATCGGCACCTATATTTGAAATGCCTATCGGCTTCTATATCTGAAATGCCTATCGACACCTATTTTTAAAATGCCAATCGGTAAGTATATCTGAAATGCCTATCGGCACCTATATCTAGAACGCCTATCGGAACCTATTTTTGAAATGCCTATCGGAAACTACATCTGAAATGACTATCAGCACCTATATTTGAAATGCCTATCGGCAACCATATTTGAAATGCCTATCCACACCTATATTTGAAATACTTATCGGCTTCTATATCTAAAATGCCTATCAGCACCTATTTTTAAAATGCCAATCGGCAACTACATCTGAAATGCCTATCGGCTTATATATCTGAAATGCCTATCGGCACTTATTTTTAAAATGCCAATCGGCAACTATATCTGAAATGCCAATCGGCACCTATATCTGAAATGCCTATCGGCACCTGTTTTTAAAATGCCAATCGGCAACTATATCTGAAATGCCTATCGGCACTTATATCCGAAATGCCTATCGGCATCAATTTTTGAAATGCCTATCGGAAACTACATCCAAAATGCCTATCAGCACCTATATTTGAAATGCCTATCGGCAACCATATCTGGAATGCCTATCGGCACCTATATTTGAAATGCCTATCGGCTTCTATATCTGAAATGCCTATCGGTACCTATTTTTAAAATGCTAATCGGCAACTATATCTGCAATGCCTATCGGCACCTATATCTGAAATGCCTATCGGCACATATTTTTGAAATGCCTATCGGAAACTACATCTGAAATGCCTATCAGCACCTATATTTGAAATGCCTATCGGCAACCATATCTGAAATGCCTATCGACAACTATATTTGAAATACCTATCGGCTTCTATATCTAAAATGCCTATCGGCACCTATTTTTAAAATGCCAATCGGTAACTATATCCGAAATGCCTATCGGCACCTATATCTGAAATGCCTATCGGCACCATTTTTTAAAATATCTTTTGGAAACTACATTCGGAATGCCTATCAGCACCTATATTTGAAATGCCTATCGGCAACCATATCTGGAATGCCTATCGGCACCTATATTTGAAATGCCTATCGGCTTCTATATCTGAAATGCCTATCGACACCTATTTTTAAAATGCCAATCGGCAACTATATCTGAAATGCCTATCGGCACCTATATCTGAAATGCCTATCGGCACCTATTTTCGAAATGCCTATCGGAAACTACATCTGAAATGCCTATCAGCACCTATATTTGAAATGCCTATCGGCAACCATATCTGGAATGCCTATCGGCGCCTATATTTGAAATGCCTATTGGCTTCTATATCTGAAATGCCTATCGGCACCTATTTTTAAAATGCCAATCGGCATTTATATCTGAAGTGCCTATCGGCACCTATATCTGAAATGCCTATTGGCACCTATTTTTGAAATGCCTATCAAAAACTACATCTGAAATGCCTATCAGCACCTATATTTGAAATGCCTATCGGCAACCACATCAGAAATGCCTATCGGCACCTATATCTGAAATGCCTTTCGGCATTTATATCTGAAATGCCGATCGACACCTATATTTGAAATGCCTATCGGCACTTTTATTTTCGCTAAACAATGTTAAAAACCAATTCAACTGACAGCTAGAAAAAATTCAAATTTTATCAATCATTTGTTTTAAATTTGACATTTCAAAATAGAATTGACTCGTTTCACGAATCAAAATGCGACAAAAAATAAACTTCTGTTTCCGTCACTTTCATGCAGTTTAGCGACGTATGTTTTTAAAAAAATTTGATCGATTTGTCGCGTGTTAATTTCGCATTTAAGTTAGACTGTGACTTTTTATTTTTTTTGCAATGCTAAGTGAGGACCCCACACGGTCACCGTCATAGGAACGGAACAAAAAAACAATAACGCCGACTTTTATTTGCGAATTAACGGCGTTAAAAAAGTCGTTTTCGACGCGTCTTTTGCACTTTGCAGTTGGAGTTTTTTCTCGCGCTTCGTTTAAAACCGGTCTCGACGTCGTGCGACGAAAACTCGCCGAGATACGACCGATTCCGGACGACGGGTTAATCAAATGGGACTTTTTTGTTTCCGCGTCGGCGCCCGAATTTTCGCCGAAAACCGTCCGCGCGAAAACTCTTTAAAAAGAGGCGAAAAAAGTGTGCAAATCAAGACCGCCCTCGCCGCTGGGCGATTTTTTTACGATTTTAGCCGGGCGATTGAAAATTTTTTCAACGTTAAGAGATAGGCGATCGGGCGCCCCTTTAAAAAATCGCCCTGCGGCCCCCCTAAATATGCAAATTTAGCCGATGCGACGTTGAGATGTAGAAATAATGCGCCCTCGTCGTAATTTTTTTTCGTAAAAATCCCTCAAAAATTGCACTTTTCTATAGACCGCCCGTTTGTACCTCGAAAAATTTTTCAGCTTTAATATAAGGGGACTAGTTGACCTGTGCAAAACCTTTTTGCAGGCAACTTAACACCGCTTTCAAAGATCAATGTTTAAGGTATGGGTCTGCGGAAAAATTTTTTTTTACAAAATTTTTTTTTTTTGCATCGGTTTCTACCATGGTTTGTAAAGATCACTGTGATTTGAATCACGCCTGCGGCGCCAATTATCTTTAACGGGGTACGCAAAACTTTTTTAAATGTGTTTCTAAAATAGTTTTCCAATATCAATGTGTTTAGAATCACGCCTGCGGCGCCAATTACCATTGCTGGCATACACAAAACTTTTTTGAATGTGTCTTTAGAATAGTTCTCCAATATCAAAGTGTTATAAAATTTGTCTGGGACCCAATAATTACTCGGCCTAACGGCCTCGCCATATGGTCCCAAAAAAATTCGTCTACGATAACTCGGTCTTACGACCTCGCCGTTAGGCCCAAAAAGAAATAAGGGCACAGCGGGCCTTCGGCCCGCAATAAATTGGTCTGCAACTCAATATCTACTCGGTCTTACGACCTCGCCATTAGGTCCAAAAAGAAATTAAGGCGCGGCGGGCCTTCGCCCCGCAATAAATTGGTCTGCGGCTCAATATCTACTCGGTCTTATGACCTCGCCATTAGGCCCAAAAAGAAATTAAGGCGCGGCGGGCCTTCGGCCCGCAATAAATTGGTCTGCGACTCAATATCTACTCGGTCTTACGACCTCGCCATTAGGCCCAAGAAGAAACTAAGGCGCGGCGGGCCTTCGGCCCGCAATAAATTGGTCTGCGACTCAATATCTACTCGGTCTTACGACCTCGCCATTAGGCCCAAAAAGAAATAAAGGCGCGGCGGGCCTTCGGCCCGCAATAAATTGGTCTGCGGCTCAATATCTACTCGGTCTTACGACCTCGCCATTAGGCCCAAAAAGAAATTAAGGTGCGGCGGGACTTCGGCCCGCAATAAATTGGTCTGCGACTCAATATCTACTCGGTCTTACGATCTCGCCGATCAGTCCAAGAAGACAGTTTCTGTTTTTTTATATCTGTCTAAATAAAATAATTTTCACTTATACCATTTATTTACTTTAGTATCCAAATAGACGACCTTTGCAAAACCTTGCGAGTTTACACCGTTTTCAATGATCAATGTTTTTAGTAAGGGCCTTTAACATACGTTTTTTTATACATTTTTATACCTATTCTGCAAGTTGTCTCGTTGACTTTTCTCCATTAATTTCAAAGCTTGCTAAAACTAATTCGTCTTCACAGTGTTGAATGTTGTTTTTTTTCTTTGAAAATAAACCGTATACCGTTTCTATTTAAGTTCCTTAAAGTTATGGAATAAGGTTGTCGCTTTTCTGGATAAACGTTCAAGTATTCTGCTTGAACCCACGTGGTGTTTTTGTTACGCTGAATGTGTGCGCAAAAATAGCCTGTTTTTCAAATTTGAAAATGCTTGAGCCATCTTAAAGAGTAAATCAAACAAAATGAATTAGCAAAACTCGCTCGACATATTGTTAACCTGTCGGTATGTATTTGTTTCAACAAATTTTGTTTTACACGGCACACTGATCAGTATGAATAACGTCAAAAAGCTATTTTGGTCAGTTTTATAGCTTCTGGTTCGTTTAGATATAGGATGTGCAATGTCAAATTATTCAAAACAATAAGCAGATTTTGAATATCTGAAAATCCAAAACAGCGTCTATAAGAAAAATCAAAGTTCATGTCAATATCTCATTACGTAGTGGAAATAAAAAAATTAAATTTACGCCACTGAAAAGACTTTAAAAAGTTATCATAAAATGGTTAATAAAATTTTCATATATCTTCATAAATAAAAAAGTTATGGCCTGTTTTTCTAAATGGAAATTTTCACTATTTTCTGAATAAATTAATTTTTCTGCACTACTTTGCCTCTTTAACCGACTTTATATCTCCACTTACAACAAAGTTAACCGTGTTAGCCCACGTCGGTTGAAACACCCTGTATATATTATGTATAAATAAAGTGAATTTGACTTCTCGCATTAATATTCAAATTTTAAAGAAATCGGGTATTTTTCGTCAGATTTTATGTATTTCTACACTTGTTTTTAAGCCTGTGTACCGAATACTAACTTCATCGAATCAATGGCTTTGCCTTTGTTGAATAAATATTATTATTATTATGCACTACCGTCTCTTAACATTCCACGGGCCTCCCATTAGCGTCCAGCTTATACATAGCTGACTAATTTTGTACCACAGAACTCGCTGAATTAAAGCAATTTCGAACGCAGTTATATCTGTTTCGGTATTGAGAGCGAACTATTTTCATTATTTCAAAGGAAAAACATATTTAAAAAAATGCGTAATTACTTTAAATATTATCAATAAAAATAATTTTATTAACAATTGTCAAATCATAACAAAAAGAAATATTTACATAACCTCACGTTTTTAAAAACATAATTCATGACAAATAATATTATATATATGATAATATCGTTATTAAATATGATCATATTTTGCAATAAATCTGATTGACCAATATAGTCTTCTCGTTTAAAATTCTAATCTTGTCATTCCATCAATTTTACACAATATTCGAATTCACTGTAGGTAAATCAATTTGTAATCTGTTTCAATAGATCTGTAAATAAATGTATATATAGGTATATATGCATAATTTCTATATTTTAGGAAACAAAATATTAGTTTTCATATTATAACCAAAAAATTATCAAGGTTAAAAAATGTTTTTTTTTTCTTAATCGTTATATACAAAAAGTTAATAATATATAAAATAACGTATAAACAAACCGTTTTATTATTGAAAATATCCCAAAATACATCAATTTCCATAGTAAGATGTGTATTTATTTTCATAGAGCTGTCAAAATAACCCCACGCCATTTTTAATTTTATCTGAACTGCTCATAGACATACGTCGTAATCGACATTACGCGACTCGATTTTATACGTCGTCTCTTTCTAACCAATTGCATATATGGCGACCTCTTGGCGGAATAATTTTTCGAAATATCTCAGCAAAAATTACCGGATTTGCCTCGGACGTGTGTCAAAAGGTTCTATAATTGTCAATTTACACGATTTTGGCAAAAAGTTTACGTCCGATGGCCGTAATTTCGCTAAACAATGTTAAAAACCAATTCAACTGACGGCTAGAAAAAATTCAAATTTTATCAATCATTTGTTTTAAATTTGACATTTCAAAATAGAATTGACTCGTTTCACGAATCAAAATGCAACAAAAAATAAACTTCTGTCCCCGTCACTTTCATGTAGTTTAGCGACGTATGTTTTTAAAAAAATTTGATCGATTTGTCGCGTGTTAATTTCGCATTTAAGTTAGACTGTGACTTTTAATTTTTTTTGCCATGCTAAGTGAGAACCCCACACGGTCACCGTCATAGGAACGGAACAAAAAAACAATAACGCCGACTTTTATTTGCGAATTAACGGCGTTGAAAAAGTCGTTTTCGACGCGTCTTTTGCACTTTGCAGTTAGAGTTTTTTCTCGCGCTTCGTTTAAAACCGGTCTCGACGTCGTGCGACGAAAACTCGCCGAGATACGACCGATTCCGGACGACGGGTTAGTCAAATGGGACTTTTTTGTTTCCGCGTCGGCGCCCGAATTTTCGCCGAAAACCGTCCGCACAAAAACTCTTTAAAAAGAGGCGAAAAAAGTCTGCAATTCAAGACCGGCCTCGCCGCTGGGCGATTTTTTTACGATTTTAGCCGGGCGATTGAAAATTTTTTCAACGTTAAGAGATAGGCGATCGGGCGCCCCTTTAAAAAATCGCCCTGCGGCCCCCCTCGAAACGCAAATTTTGCCGATGCGACGTTGGGATGTAGAAATAATGCACCCTTTTCGTAATTTTTTTTCGTAAAAATCCGTCAAAAATTGCACTTTTCTATAGACCCCCCGTTTGTACCTCGAAAAAATTAGTAGCTTTAATATAAGGGGACTAGTTGACCTGTGCAAAACCTTTTTGCAGGCAACTTAACACCGCTTTCAAAGATCAATGTTTTTGGTATGGGTCTGCGGAAAAAATTTTTTTTTACAAAATTTTTTTTTTTGCATTCGTTTTTGCCATGGTTTGTAAAGATCACTGTGATTTGAATCACGCCTGCGGCGCCAATTATCTTTAACGGGGTACGCAAAACTTTTTTAAATGTGTTTCTCCAATAGTTTTTTAATATCGATGTGTTTAGAATCACGCCTGCGGCGCCAATTACCATTGCTGGCATACACAAAACCTTTTGAATGTGTCTTTAGAATAGTTCTCCAATATCAAAGTGTTATAAAATTTGTCTGGGACCCAATAATTACTCGGCCTAACGGCCTCGCCATGTGGTCCCAAAAAAATTCATCTGCGATTACTCGGTCTTAGACCCAAAAAAAATTAGTGCACGGCGGGCCTTCGGCCCGCAATAAATTGGTCTGCAACTCAATATCTACTCGGTCTTACGACCTCGGCATTAGGCCCAAAAAGAAAATAAGGCGCGGCGGGCCTTCGGCCCGCAATAAATTGGTCTGCGGCTCAATATCTACTCGGTCTTACGACCTCGTCATTAGGCCCAAAAAGAAATTAAGGCGCGGCGGGCCTTCGGCCCGCAATAAATTGGTCTGCGACTCAATATCTACTCGGTCTTACGACCTCGTCATTAAGCCCAAAAAGAAAATAAGGCGCGGCGGGCCTTCGGCCCGCAATAAATTGGTCTGCGGCTCAATATCTACTCGGTCTTACGACCTCGCCATTAGGCCCAAAAAGAAATTAAGGCGCGGCGGGCCTTCGGCCCGCAATATATTGGTCTGCGACTCAATATTTACTCGGTCTTACGACCTCGTCATTAGGCCCAAAAAGAAAATAAGACGCGGCGGGCCTTCGGCCCGCAATAAATTGGTCTGCGACTCAATATCTTCTCGGTCTTATGACCTCGCCATTAGAGCCAAAAAGAAAATAAGGAGCGGCGGGCCTTCGGCCCGCATAAATTGGTCTGCGACTCAATATCTACTCGGTCTTACGACCTCGCCATTAGAGCCAAAAAGAATATAAGGCGCGGCGGGCCTTCGGCCCGCAATAAATTGGTCTGCGACTGAATATCTACTCGGTCTTACGATCTCGACGATCAGTCCAAGAAGACAGTTTTTGTTTTTTTATATCTGTCTAAATAAAATAATTTTCACTTATACCATTTGTTTACTTTAGTATCCAAATAGACGACCTTTGCAAAACCTTGCGAGTTTACACCGTTTTCAATGATCAATGTTTTTAGTACGGGCCTTTAACATACGTTTTTTATACATTTTTTTATACCTATTCTGCAAGTTGTCTCGTTGACTTTTCTCCATTAATTTCAAAGCTTGCTAAAACTAATTCGTCTTCACAGTGTTGAATGTTGCTTTTTTTCTTTGAAAATAAACCGTATACCATTAAATTTCTATTCTGCTTGTACCCACGTGGTGTTTTTGTTACGCTGAATGTGTGCGCAAAAATAGCCCGTTTCTTCAAATTTGAAAATGCTTGAGCCATCTTAGAGAGTAAATCAAACAAAATGAATTAGCAAAACTGTAGCGATCGCTCGACAGATTGTTAACCTGTCGGTATGTATTTGTTTCAACAAATTTTGTTTTACACGGCACACTGATCAGTATGGATAAAGTCAAAAAGATATTTTGGTCAGTTTTGTAGCTTCTGGTTCGTTTAGATATAGGATGTGCTATGTCAAATTATTCAAAAAAATAAGCAGAATTTGAATATCTGAAACTCCAAAACAGCGTCCATAAGGAAAAAAAAAAAAAAAATATATATATATATATATATATATATATATATATATATATATGTGTGTGTGTCAAGTGCATCATGGACGTATCATATGAAAGGGTTCGCTATGAGAAATACAAATATATTTCCTTTATAATTTTAAAATGCGTAGCTCGAAAGATATTAAAGAAAATATACAAAAATCGAGCGTTAACCATCTCCCCCATCACGGTGAAAACTGAACTTCAATTTTAGAAAATAGGAAATATAGTTTATAGGAAAACCTAAACGAAAATCCAAGTCTTAAACATCTCACGGAAAACTGAATGGTATCGAACCATCTTCACGCGAGCTCGACTCATTCTTGCTCGGTTTTTTTCTCATCTGTGACATACAGAGGTAAATTTATCACAATGAAGTCTGTATTTGAGCGTTGATTTTTTTTTTGATATTCTGAAAAAAAAATCCTTCATCGATTTTTAAAGAGATAGGGGCCGATTTTTTTAAATGTTCGATTCGAAAAAAATCTGTAAATATGATGCCATTTATTTATATGGTAGCCAATTTTGAGCCATTATAATTCATCGGCGCCTTTTCCCCTAAGTTAACCTCGGTGACCACCCTCTGTAAATTTCGGCGTCATTTTGAAATTTACCATCTTTTATTTACATGAAAAATACCACTCGTAAGTTGGTCTCTATTTGATTAAATGAACGGTGTGTTTTCAAACCAACTATAAAATTTGATGGCCATCCGAGTTGAAAATTATTTTAAAATAACAGATACGTCTCTTAATCTCATTTCACGGATTATTCTATGTAATAAAAAAGGAATGCTGTTCACTGGTAGGCACAGCACTTGAAAACGGCGGGACCGATTTGGCTAATTTTTTCTCAAAATCAGAAAAATATTGATTAATATTTTATATGGTATCTATTCTTCTTATATCCATGCCAAAGCCCCGCGAGGCTAAACTAATATGCTTGAGCCGGCGGCTCTACTATTGTTGTTGTTGTTGTCGAGCAGGTCGCTGCCCCGAGAGGCAAATTATAATATGGTAGAAACGAAGTCTCCACTACTGCTGTACAATCACACAAATTAAATGCTGTCAGTAATAATAGAATCATATACAGCGTGTTCAAAAAATTCGGAAACGCTAAAATATCGCAAAGAAATAGTATTTTTTGGAAAATGTTTCGAATAAGAGTTTCTCAATTCCAATAACGCTTATTTTGATGACAATATATTTCCCCTTTAGGGGGTACACTTGCGGGGGACTGAGGTCAACTATAAAATTTCATATGGTAAACACTATTTTTCTCTATTAGGTCGTATTAAAAGTAAATTGATTAGAGCTCATATGATCCAAAAGATGAATTTCGGTTGAAAAAACTATCAGAATCGTGTAATTACATTGCAAATAACCATAACATTTTCTGGCAAAAGTAAAAACCCTAATTGCGATTTATCTCAAAACTGACATTTTGCAAATACTTCGATGGCTAATATTTACACGCATATTAATTTCATAATTTATCACAATCATCATTATTTTGTATTGCAACTCTGTATACTATTGCAAAAGGAAATATGTATATGAGGATTTGTCAAAATAAAATAATTTAAATTTTCATAAACATATCTTTGTAACAAAGTCAGCTCCTACTCTTGTTTGCTAAGATCCTTATCACAAATGCTAAGCCACGATGTCCTTCTGACCAGATAATATCATGCTTATGTCACCTCAATTTCAAAATACAGTATAATCTTTTGGGGAAGCTCCAAACACCTAATCAAACTGTTCAGACTACAAAAAAATGCATTCGCATCATCATGAAAGTCGGCTATAGAGACTCGTGTATTCCGCTATTCAAAAAACTTAAAATACTACCTTTGCCGTCAATATATATATTTGAATGCGCCTGTTACGTTAAGAAACATTTTGAATAGGTACTTTGTAGTTTGTACTACACATAAACGGACATAACTACCAAACACGACACAAAATAGACTTATATGCAGGACTTAACATATCATACAGTGTTATTAACAATTAAATAAATATCTACAATAACTTACCAGCGGGCATAAAAATTCTTGAGCTTGAAAGATATAAAACAGTGCTATATCAACATTTAGTTAACAATTGCTTTTACAGTGTCAGTGACTTCACTGTTCAGCTCCAACAAAAATAACAATATTTTAATCTATATCCATATTTTATATAAATTGTAATATTTCATAGACGGTGACAGTCGTTTGAAAATATTTTTTTCTTATATAGCATTGTAACAATGGTTGTTTCTCAACAATTATAGCTAACGATCGCTATTATACTGCCGATTATGTTTAATCTCTTACTTGGCTATAATATATGAACATTAACTTATATTTTAATAGTTATTTAATATTTTATATATTTTTTAATAATCTAATGTAGGTACAAAATGTATGACATATTCAATGGCTTTGCCTTTGTTGAATAAATATTATTATTGTTATGCACTACCGTCTCTTAACATTCCACGGGCCTTCCATTAGCGTCTAGCTTATACATAGTTGACTAATTTTGTACCACAAAACACGCTGAATTAAAGCAATTTCGAACGCAGTTACCTATATCTGTTTCGGTATTGAGAGCGAACTATTTTCATTATTTTAAAGGAAAAACATATTTAAAAAAATGCGTAATTCAAATATTATCAATAAAAATAATTTTATTAACAATTGTCAAATCATAACAAAAAGAAATATTTACATAGCCTCACATTTTTAAAAACATAATTCATGACAAATAATATTATATATACGATAATATCGTTATTAAATATGATTATATTTTGCAACAAATCCGATTGACAAATGTAGTCTTCTCGTTTAAAATTCCAATCTTCTCATTCCATCAGTTTCACACATTCGAATTCACTGTAGGTAAATATTCAAAATATATAATAGGTAGAAGATACAGGATATCAATTTGTAATCTGTTTCAATAGATCTGTAAATAAATTCGTATATGACTAAATTCTATATTTTAGGAAACAAAATATTAGTTTTCATATTATAACCAAATAATTGTCAAGGTTAAAAAATGTTTTTTTTTTCTTAATCGTTATACAAAAAGTTAATAATATATAAAATAACGTATAAACAAACCGTTTTATAATTGAAAATATCCCAAAATACATCAATTTCCATAGTAAGATGTGTATTTATTTTCATAGAGCTGTCAAAATAATCTCACGCCATTTTTCATTTTATCTAAACTGCTCACAGACATACGTCGTAATCGACATTACGCGACTCGATTTTATACGTCGTCTCTCTCTAACCAATTGCATATATGGCGACCTCTTGGCGGAATAATTTTTCGAAATATCTCAGCAAAAATCACCGGATTTGTCTCGGACGTCTGTCAAAATGTTCTATAATTATCAATTTACACGATTTTGGCAAAAAGTTTACGTCCGATGGGCGTAATTTCGCTAAACAATGTTAAAAACCAATTCAACTGACAGCTAGAAAAAATTCAAATTTTATCAATCATTTGTTTTAAATTTGACATTTCAAAATAGAATTGACTCGTTTCACGAATCAAAATGCGACAAAAAATAAACTTCTGTCCCCGTCACTTTCATGTAGTTTAGCGACGTATGTTTTTAAAAAAATTTGATCGATTTGTCGCGTGTTAATTTCGCATTTAAGTTAGACTGTGACTTTTAATTTTTTTTGCCATGCTAAGTGAGGACCCCACACGGTCACCGTCATAGGAACGGAACAAAAAAACAATAACGCCGACTTTTATTTGCGAATTAACGGCGTTAAAAAAGTCGTTTTCGACGCGTCTTTTGCACTTTGCAGTTGGAGTTTTTTCTCGCGCTTCGTTTAAAACCGGTCTCGACGTCGTGCGACGAAAACTCGCCGAGATACGACCGATTCCGGACGACGGGTTAATCAAATGGGACTTTTTTGTTTCCGCGTCGGCGCCCAAATTTTCGCCGAAAACCGTTTGCGCGAAAACTCTTTAAAAAGAGGCGAAAAAAGTCTGCAATTCGAGACCGGCCTCGCCGCTGGGCGATTTTTTTACGATTTTAGCCGGGCGATTGAAAATTTTTTCAACGTTAAGAGATAGGCGATCGGGCGCCCCTTTAAAAAATCGCCCTGCGGCCCCCCTAAATATGCAAATTTTGCCGATGCGACGTTGAGATGTAGAAATAATGCGCCCTCGTCGTAATTTTTTTTCGTAAAAATCCGTCAAAAATTGCACTTTTCTATAGACCGCCCGTTTGTACCTCGAAAAATTTTTCAGCTTTAATATAAGGGGACTAGTTGACCTGTGCAAAACCTTTTTGCAGGCAACTTAACACCCCTTTCAAAGATCAATGTTTTTGGTATGGGTCTGCGGAAAAAAAAATTGTTTACAAAAAAAAAAAATTTTTTACATCCGTTTTTGCCATGGTTTGTACAGATCACTGTGTTTTAAATCACGCCTGCGGCGCCAATTATCTTTAACGGGGTACGCAAAACTTTTTTAATTGTGTTTCTACAATTGTTTTCCAATACCGATGTGTTTAGAATCACGCCTGCGGCGCCAATTACGATGGCTGGCGTACACAAACCTTTTTTGAATGTGTCTTTAGAATAGTTCTCCAATATCAAAGTGTTATGAAATTGGTCTGCGACCCAATAATTACTCGGCCTAACGGCCTCGCCATATTGTTCCAAAAGGACAATAGGCGGGCCTCCGGCCCGCCATGTTGCCTTATTTTCATTTTTTTTATATGTCTAAATAAAATAGTTTTCACTTTTACCATTTATTAAATTAAGTATTCAAATAGATGACCTGTGCAAAAACTTTTTGCAGGCAACTTAACACCGCTTTCAAAGATCAATGTTTTTGGTATGGGTCTGCGGAAAAAATTTTTTTTTTCAAAATTTTTTTTTTGCATTCGTTTTTGCCATGGTTTGTAAAGATCACTGTGATTTGAATCACGCCTGCGGCGCCAATTATCTTTAACAGGGTACGCAAAACTTTTTTAAATGTGTTTCTCCAATAGTTTTCTAATATCGATGTGTTTAGAATCACGCCTGCGGCGCCAATTGCCATTGCTGGCATACACAAAACTTTTTTAAATGTGTCTTTAGAATAGTTCTCCAATATCAAAGTGTTATAAAATTTGTCTGGGACCCAATAATTTGTCGGCCTAACGGCCTCGCCATGTGGTCCCAAAAAAATTCATCTGCGATTACTCGGTCTTAGACCCAAAAAAAATTAGGGCACGGCGGGCCTTCGGCCCGCAATAAATTGATCTGCAACTCAATATCTACTCGGTCTTACGACCTCGGCATTAGGCCCAAAAAGAAAATAAGGCGCGGCGGGCCTTCGGCCCGCAATAAATTGGTCTGCGGCTCAATATCTATCCGGCCTTACGACCTCGCCATTAGGCCCAAAAGGAAATTAAGGCGCGGCGGGCCTTCGGCCCGCAATAAATTGGTCTGCGACTCAATATCTACTCGGTCTTACGACCTCATCATTAGGCCCAAAAAGAAAATAAGGCGCGGCGGGCCTTCGGCTCGCAATAAATTGGTCTGCGGCTCAATATCTACTCGGTCTTACGACCTCACCATTAGGCCCAAAAAGAAATTAAGGCGCGGCGGGCCTTCGGCCCGCAATATATTGGTCTGCGACTCAATATCTACTCGGTCTTACGACCTCGTCATTAGGCCCAAAAAGAAAATAAGGCGCGGCGGGCCTTCGGCCCGCAATAAATTGGTCTGCGACTCAATATCTACTCGGTCTTACGACCTCGCCATTAGAGCCAAAAAGAAAATAAGGCACGGCGGCCCTTCGGCCCGCATAAATTGGTCTGCGGCTCAATATCTACTCGGTCTTACGACCTCGCCATTAGGCCCAAAAAGAAATTAAGGTGCGGCGGGCCTTCGGCCCGCAATAAATTGGTCTGCGACTCAATGTCTACTCAGTCTTACAATCTCGCCGATCAGTCCAAGAAGACAGTTTTTGTTTTTTTATATCTGTCTAAATAAAATAATTTTCACTTATACCATTTATTTACTTTAGTATACAAATAGACGACCTTTGCAAAACCTTGCGAGTTTACACCGTTTTCAATGATCAATGTTTTTAGACGGGCCTTTAAGATACGTTTTTTATACATTTTTTTATACCTATTCTGCAAGTTGTCTCGTTGACTTTTCTCCATTAATTTCAAAGCTTGCTAAAACTAATTCGTCTTCACAGTGTTGAATGTTGCTTTTTTTCTTTGAAAATAAACCGTATACCATTAAATTTCTATTCTGCTTGAACCCACGTGGTGTTTTTGATACGCTGAATGTGTGCGCAAAAATGGCTCGTTTCTTCAAATTTGAAAATGCTTGAGCCATCTTAGAGAGTAAATCAAACAAAATGAATTAGCAAAACTGTAGCGATCGCTCGACAGATTGTTAACCTGTCGGTATGTATTTGTTTCAACAAATTTTGTTTTACACGGCACACTGATCAGTATGGATAACGTCAAGAAGCTATTTTGGTCAGTTTTGTAGCTTTTGGTTCGTTTAGATATAGGATGTGCTATGTCAAATTATTCAAAAAAATAAGCAGAATTTGAATATCTGAAACTCCCAAACAGCGTCCATAAGAAAAAAAAATATATATATATATATATTTCAAGTGCATCATGGACGTATCATACGAAAGGGTTCGCTATGAGAAATACTAATATATTTCCTTTATAATTTTAAAATGCGTAGCTCGAAAGATATTAAAGAAAATATACAAAAATCGAGCGTTAACCATCTCCCCCATCACGGTGAAAACTGAACTTCAATTTTAGAAAATAGGAAATATAGTTTATAGGAAAACCTAAACGAAAATCCAAGTATTAAAGATCGCACGGAAAACTGAATGGTATCGAACCATCTTCACGCGAGCTCGACTCATTCTTGCTCGGTTTTTTTCTCATCTGTGACATACAGAGGTAAATTTATCACAATAAAGTCTGTATTTGAGCGTTGATTTTTTTTTTGATATTCTGAAAAAAAAATCCTTCATCGATTTTTAAAGAGATAGGGGCCGATTTTTTTAAATGTTCGATTCGAAAAAAATCTGTAAATATGATGCCATTTATTTATATGGTAGCCAATTTTGAGCCATTATAATTCATCGGCGCCTTTTCCCCTAAGTTAACCTCGGTGACCACCCTCTGTAAATTTCGGCGTCATTTTGAAATTTACCATCTTTTATTTACATGAAAAATACCACTCGTAAGTTGGTCTCTATTTGATTAAATGAAAGGTGCGTTTTCAAACCAACTATAAAATTTGATGGCCATCCGAGTTGAAAATTATTTTAAAATAACAGATACGTCTCTTAATCTCATTTCACGGATTATTCTATGTAATAAAAAAGGAATGCTGTTCACTGGTAGGCACAGCACTTGAAAACGGCGGGACCGATTTGGCTAATTTTTTCTCAAAATCAGAAAAATATTGATTAATATTTTCTATGGTATCTATTCTTCTTATATCCATGCCAAAGCCCCGCGAGGCTAAACTAATATGTTTGAGCCGGCGGCTCTACTATTGTTGTTGTTGTTGTCGAGCAGGTCGCTGCCCCGATAGGCAAATTATAATATGGTAGAAACGAAGGCTCCACTACTGCTGTACAATCACACAAATTAAATGCTGTCAGTAATAATAGAATCATATACAGCGTGTTCAAAAAATTCGGAAACGCTAAAATATCGCAAAGAAATAGTATTTTTTGGAAAATGTTTCGAATAAGAGTTTCTCAATTCCAATCAACGCTTATTTTGATGACAAATATTTCCCCTTTAGGGGGTACACTTGCGGGGGACTGAGGTCAACTCTAAAATTTCATATGGTAAACACTATTTTTCTCTATTAGGTCGTATTAAAAGTAAATTGATTAGAGCTCATATGATCCAAAAGATGAATTTCGGTTGAAAAAACTATCAGAATCGTGTAATTACATTGCAAATAACTATAACATTTTCTGGCAAAAGTAAAAACCCTAATTGCGATTTATCTCAAAACTGACATTTTGCAAATACTTCGATGGCTAATATTTACACGCATATTAATTTCATAATCTATCACAATCATCATTATTTTGTATTGCAACTCTGTATACTATTGCATAAGGAAATATGTATATGAGGATTTGTCAAAATAAAATAATTTAAATTTTTATAAACATATCTTTGTAACAAAGTCAGCTCCTACTCTTGTTTGCTAAGATCCTTATCACAAACATAATATCATGCTTATGTCACCTCAATTTCAAAATACAGTATAATCTTTTGGGGAAGCTCCAAACACCTAATCAAACTGTTCGGACTACAAAAAAATGCATTCGCATCATCATGAAAGTCGGCTATAGAGACTCGTGTATTCCGCTATTCAAAAAACTTAAAATACTACCTTTGCCGTCAATATATATATTTGAATGCGCCTGTTACGTTAAGAAACATTTTGAATAGGTACTTTGTAGTTTGTACTACACATAAACGGACATAACTACCAAACACGACACAAAATAGACTTATATGCAGGACCTAACATATCATACAGTGTTATTAACAATTAAATAAATATCTACAATAACGTACCAGCGGACATAAAAATTCTTGAGCTTGAAAGATATAAAACAGTGCTATATCAACATTTAGTTAACAATTGCTTTTACAGTGTCAGTGACTTCACTGTTCAGCTCCAACAAAAATAACAATATTTTAATCTATATCCATATTTTATATAAATTGTAATATTTCATAGACGGTGACAGTCGTTTGAAAATATTTTTTTCTTATATAGCATTGTAACAATGGTTGTTTCTCAACAATTATAGCTAACGATCGCTATTATACTGCCGATTATGTTTAATCTATTACTTGGCTATAATATATGAACATTAACTTATATTTTAATAGTTATTTAATATTTTATATATTTTTTAATAATCTAATGTACAAAATGTATGACATATTCAATGGCTTTGCCTTTGTTGAATAAATATTATTATTGTTATGCACTACCGTCTCTTAACATTCCACGGGCCTTCCATTAGCGTCTAGCTTATACATAGTTGACTAATTTTGTACCACAAAACACGCTGAATTAAAGCAATTTCGAACGCAGTTACCTATATCTGTTTCGGTATTGAGAGCGAACTATTTTCATTATTTTAAAGGAAAAACATATTTAAAAAAATGTGTAATTCAAATATTATCAATAAAAATAATTTTATTAACAATTGTCAAATCATAACAAAAAGAAATATTTACATAGCCTCACATTTTTAAAAAAATAATTCATGACAAATAATATTATATATACGATAATATCGTTATTAAATATGATTATATTTGGCAACAAATCCGATTGACAAATGTAGTCTTCTCGTTTAAAATTCCAATCTTCTCATTCCATCAATTTCACACATTCGAATTCACTGTAGGTAAATATTCAAAATATATAATAGGTAGAAGATACAGGATATCAATTTGTAATCTGTTTCAATAGATCTGTAAATAAATTCGTATATGACTAATTTCTATATTTTAGGAAACAAAATGTTAGTTTTCATATTGTAACCAAAAAATTATCAAGGTTAAAAAATGTTTTTTTTTTTTCTTAATCGTTATACAAAAAGTTAATAATATATAAAATAACGTATAAACAAACCGTTTTATAATTGAAAATATCCCAAAATACATCAATTTTCATAGTAAGATGTGTATTTATTTTCATAGAGCTGTCAAAATAATCTCACGCCATTTTTAATTTTATCTAAACTGCTCACAGACATACGTCGTAATCGACATTACGCGACTCGATTTTATACGTCGTCTCTCTCTAACCAATTGCATATATGGCGACCTCTTGGCGGAATAATTTTTCGAAATATCTCAGCAAAAATCACCCGATTTGTCTCGGACGTCTGTCAAAATGTTCTATAATTATCAATTTACACGATTTTGGCAAAAAGTTTACGTCCGATGGGTGTAATTTCCCTAAACAATGTTAAAAACCAATTCAACTGACAGCTAGAAAAAATTCAAATTTTATCAATCATTTGTTTTAAATTTGACATTTCAAAATAGAATTGACTCGTTTCACGAATCAAAATGCGACAAAAAATAAACTTCTGTCCCCGTCACTTTCATGTAGTTTAGCGACGTATGTTTTTAAAAAAATTTGATCGATTTGTCGCGTGTTAATTTCGCATTTAAGTTAGACTGTGACTTTTAATTTTTTTTGCCATGCTAAGTGAGGACCCCACACGGTCACCGTCATAGGAACGGAACTAAAAAAACAATAACGCCGACTTTTATTTGCGAATTAACGGCGTTAAAAAAGTCGTTTTCGACGCGTCTTTTGCACTTTGCAGTTAGAGTTTTTTCCAGCGCTTCGTTTAAAACCGGTCTCGACGTCGTGCGACGAAAACTCGCCGAGATACGACCGATTCCGGACGACGGGTTAATCAAATGGGACTTTTTTGTTTCCGCGTCGGCGCCCGAATTTTCGCCGAAAACCGTCCGCGCGAAAACTCTTTAAAAAGAGGCGAAAAAAGTCTGCAATTCGAGACCGCCCTCGCCGCTGGGCGATTTTTTTACGATTTTAGCCGGGCGATTGAAAATTTTTTCAACGTTAAGAGATAGGCGATCGGGCGCCCCTTTAAAAAATCGCCCTGCGGCCCCCCTCGAAATGCAAATTTTGCCGATGCGACGTTGCGATGTAGAAATAATGCGCCCTCGTCGTAATTTTTTTTCGTAAAAATCCGTCCAAAATTGCACTTTTCTATAGACCGCGGGATTTGGGTTCGGAAAATTTTTCAACTTTAATATATGGGATGGATGGATGGATGGATGTGCCGATAGGCATTTCAAATATAGGTGTCGACCGGCATTTCAGATATAAATGCCGAAAGGCATTTCAGATATAGGTGCCGATAGGCATTTCTGATGTGGTTGCCGATAGGCATTTCAAATATAGGTGCTGATAGGCATTTCAGATGTAGTTTTCGATAGGCATATCAAAAATAGGTGCCGATAGGCATTTCAGATATAGGTGCCGATAGGCACTTCAGATATAGTTGCCGATTGGCATTTTAAAAATAGACGCCGATAGGTATTTCAGATATAGAAGCCGATAGGCATTTCAAATATAGGCGCCGCGCCGATAGGCATTCCAGATATGGTTGCCGATAGGCATTTCAAATATAGGTGCTGATAGGCATTTCAGATGTAGTTTCCGATAGGCATTTCAAAAATAGGTGCCGATAGGCATTTCAGATATAGTTGCCGATTGGCATTTTAAAAATAGGTGCCGATAGGCATTTCAGATATAGAAGCCGATAGGCATTTCATATATAGGTGCCGATAGGCATTCCAGATATGGTTGCCGATAGGCATTTCAAATATAGGTGCTGATAGGCATTTCAGATGTAGTTTCCGATAGGCATTTCAAAAATTGGTGCCGATAGGCATTTCAGATATAGGTGCCGATAGGCATTTCAGATATATTTGCCGGTTGGCATTTTAAAAATAGGTGCCGATAGGCATTTCAGATATAGAAGCCGATAGGTATTTCAAATATAGGTGTCGATAGGCATTTCAGATATGATTGCCGATAGGCATTTCAAATATAGGTGCTGATAGGCATTTTAGATGTAGTTTCCGATAGGCATTTCAAAAATAGGTGCCGATAGGCATTTCAGATATAGGTGCCGATAGGCATTTCAGATATAGTTGCCGATTGGCATTTTAAAAATAGGTGCCGATAGGCATTTCAGATATATAAGCCGATAGGCATTTCAAATATAGGTGCCGATGAGCATTCCAGATATGGTTGCCGATAGGCATTTCAAATATAGGTGCTGATAGGCATTTCAGATGTAGTGTCCGATAGGCTTTTCAAAAATTGGTGCCGATAGGCATTCCAGATATAGGTGCCGATTGGCATTTCAGATATAGTTGCCGATTGGCATTTTAAAAATAGGTGCCGATAGGCATTTCAGATATAGAAGCCGATAGGGATTTTAAATATAGGTGTCGATAGGCATTTCAGATATGGATGCCGATAAGCATTTCAAATATAGGTGCTGATAGGCATTTCAGATGTAGTTTCCGATAGGCATTTCAAAAATAGGTGCCGATAGGCATTTCAGATATAGGTGCCGATAGGCATTTCAGATATAGTTGCCGATTTGCATTTTAAAAATAGGTGCCGATAGGCATTTCAGATATATAAGCCGATAGGCATTTCAAATATAGGTGCCGATAAGCATTCCAGATATAGTTGCCGATAGGCATTTCAAATATAGGTGCTGATAGGCATTTCAGATGTAGTTTCCGATAGGCATTTCAAAAATTGGTGTCAATAGGCATTTCAGATATAGAAGCCGATAGGCATCTCAAATATAGGTGCCGATAGGCATTCCAGATATGGTTGCCGATAGGCATTTCAAATATAGGTGCTGATAGGCATTCCGGATGTAGTTTCCGATAGGCATTTCAAAAAATGGTGCCGATAGGCATTTCAGATATAGGTGCCGATAGACATTTCAGATATAGTTACCGATTGGCATTTTAAAAATCGGTACCGATAGGCATTTCAGATATAGAAGCCGATAGGTATTTCAAATATAGGTGTCGATAGGCATTTCAGATATGGTTGCCGATAGGCATTTCAAATATAGGTGCTGATAGGCATTTCAGATGTAGTTTCCGATAGACATTTCAAAAATAGGTGCCGATAGGCATTTCAGATATAGGTGCCGATAGGCATTTCAGATATAGTTGCCGATTGGCATTTTAAAAATAGGTGCCGATAGGCATTTCAGATATAGAAGCCGATAGGCATTTAAAATATAGGTGCCGATAGGCATTCCAGATATGGTTGCCGATAGGCATTTCAAATATAGGTGCTGATAGGCATTTCAGATGTAGTTTTTGATAGGCATTTCAAAAATAGGTGCCGATAGGCATTTCAGATATAGGTGCCGATAGTCATTTCAGATATAGTTGCCAATTGGCATTTAAAAAATAGGTGCCGGTAGGCATTTCAGATATAGAAGCCGATAGGCATTTCAAATATAGGTGCCGATAGGCATTGCAGATATAGTTGCCGATAGGCATTTCAAATATAGGTGCTGATAGGCATTTTAGATGTAGTTTCCGATAGGCATTTCAAAAATTGATGCCGATAGGCATTTCGGATATAGGTGCCGATAGGCATTTCAGATATAGTTGCCGATTGGCATTTTAAAAACAGGTGCCGATAGGCATTTCAGATATAGAAGCCGATAGGTATATCAAATATAGGTGTCGATAGGCATTTCAGATATGGTTGCCGATAGGCATTTCAAATATAGGAGCAGATAGGCATTTCAGATGTAGTTTCCGAAAGGCATTTCAAAAATATATGCCGATAGGCATTTCAGATATAAGTGCCGATAGGCATTTCAGATATAGTTGCCGATTGGTATTTTAAAAATAGGTGCCGATAGGCATTTCATATATAGAAGCCGATAGGCATTTCATTATAGGTGCCGATAGGCATTCCAGATATGGTTGCCGATAGGCATTTGAAATATAAGTGCTGATAATCATTTCAGATGTAGTTTCCGATAGGCATTTCAAAAATAGGTACCGATAGGCATTTCAGATATAGGTGCCGATAGGCATTTCAGATATAGTTGCCAATTGGCATTTGAAAAATAGGTGTCGATAGGCATTTCAGATATAGAACCCGATAGGCATTTCAAATATAGGTGCCGATAGGCATTCTAGATATGGTTGCCGATAGGCATTTCAGATATAGGTGCCGATAGGCATTTCAGGTATAGTTGCCGATTGGCATTTTAAAAATAGGTGCCGATAGGCATTTTAGATATAGAAGCCGATAGGTATTTCAAATACAGGTGTGGATAGGCATTTCAGATATGGTTGCCGATAGGCATTTCAAATATAGGTGCTGATAGTCATTTCAGATGTTGTTTCCGATAGGCATTTCAAAAATAGGTTCCGATAGGCATTTCAATTATAGGTGCCGATAGGCATTTCAGATATACTTTCCGATTGGCATTTTAAAAATAGGTGCCGATAGGCATTTTAGATGTAGTTTCCGATAGGCATTTCAAAAATAGGTGCCGATAGGCATTTCAGATATAGGTGCCGATAGGCATATCAGATATAGTTGCCGATAGGCATTTAAAATATAGGTGCCGATAGGCATTTCAAATATAGGTGTCGATCGGCATTTCAGATATAAATGCCGTAGGGCATTTCAGATATAGGTGCCGATAGGCATTTCTGATGTGGTTGCCGATAGGCATTTCAAATATAAATGCTGATAGGCATTTCAGATGTAGTTTTCGATAGGCATTTCAAAAATAGGTGCCGCTAGGCATTTGAGATATAGGTGCCGATAGGCACTTAAGATATAGTTGCCGATTGGCATTTTAAAAATAGGTGCCGATAGGCATTTTAGATATAGAAGCCGATAGGCATTTCAAATATAGGCGCCGATAGGCATTCCAGATATGGTTGCCGTTAGGCATTTCAAATATAGGTGCTGATAGGCATTTCAGATGTAGTTTCCGGTAGGCATTTCAAAAATAGGTGCCGATAGGCATTTCAGATATAGGTGCCGATTGGCATTTCAGATATAGTTGCCGATTGGCATTTTAAAAATAGGTGCCGATAGGCATTTCAGATATAGAAGAGGATAGGGATTTCAATTATAGGTGTCGATAGCTATTTCAGATATGGTCGCCGATAAGCATTTCAAATAAAGGTGCTGATAGGCATTTCAGATGTAGTTTCCGATAGGCATTTCAAAAATAGGTGCCGATAGGCATTTCAGATATAGGTGCCGATAGGCATTTCAGATATAGTTGCCGATTAGCATTTTAAAAATAGGTGTCGATAGGCATTTCAGATATAGAAGCCGATAGGCGTTTCAAATATAGGTGCCGATAGGCATTCCAGATATGGTTGCCGATAGGCATTTCAAATATAAGTGCTGATAATCATTTCAGATGTAGTTTCCGATAGGCATTTCAAAAATAGGTACCGATAGGCATTTCAGATATAGGTGCCGATAGGCATTTCAGATATAATTGCCAATTGGCATTTTAAAAATAGGTGTCGATAGGCATTTCAGATATAGGTGCCGATAGGCATTTCAGATATATTTGCCAATTGGCATTTTAAAAATAGGTGTCGATAGGCATTTCAGATAAAGGTGCCGATTGGCATTTCAGATATAGTTGCCGATTGGCATTTTAAAAATAGGTGCCGATAGGCATTTCAGATATATAAGTCGATAGGCATTTCAGATGTAGTTGCCGATTGGCATTTTAAAAATAGGTGCCGATAGGCATTTTAGATATAAAAGCCGAGAGGTATTTCAAATATAGGTGTGGATAGGCATTTCAGATATGGTTGCCGATAGGCATTTCAAATATAGGTGCTGATAGTCATTTTAGATGTAGTTTCCGATAGGCATTTCAAAAATAGGTTCCGATAGGCATTTCAGATATAGGTGCCGATAGGCATTTCAGATATACTTACCGATTGGCATTTTAAAAATAGGTGCCGATAGGCATTTTAGTTATAGAAGCCGATAGGTATTTCAAATATAGGTGTGGATAGGCATTTCAGATATGGTTGCCGATAGGCATTTTAAATATAGGTGCTGATAGTCATTTCAGATGTAGTTTCCGATAAGCATTTCAAAAATAGGTTCCGATAGGCATTTTAGATATAGGTGCCGATAGGCATTTCAGATATACTTAAAGATTGGCATTTCAAAAATAGGTGCCGATAGGAATTTCAGATATAGGTGCCGATAGGCTTATCAGATATAGTTGCCGATAGGCATTTAAAATAAAAGTGCCGATAGGCATTTCAAATATAGGTGTCGATCGGCATTTCAGATATAAATGCCGAAAGGCATTTCAGATATAGGTGCCGATAGGCATTTCTGATGTGGTTGCCGATAGGCATTTCAAATATAGGTGCTGATAGGCATTTCAGATGTAGTTTTCGATAGGCATTTCAAAAATGGGTGCCGATAGGCCTTTCAGATATAGGTGCCGATAGGCACTTCAGATATAAATGCCGATTGGCATTTTAAAAATAGGTGCCGATAGGCATTTCAGATATAGAAGCCGATAGACATTTCAAATATAGGCGCCATTAGGCATTCCAGATATGGTTGCCGATAGGCATTTCAAATATAGGTGCTGATAGGCATTTCAGAAGTAGTTTCCGATAGGCATTTCAAAAATAGGTGCCGATAGGCATTTCAGATATAGGTGCCGATAGGCATTTCAGATATAGTTGCCGATTGGCATTTTAAAAATAGGTGTCGATAGGCATTTCAGATAAAGAAGCCGATAGGGATTTCAAATATAGGTGTCGATAGGCATTTCAGATATGGTTGCCGATAAGCATTTCAAATATAGGTGCTGATAGGCATTTCAGATGTAGTTTCCGATAGGCATTTCAAAAATAGGTGCCGATAGGCATTTCAGATATAAGTGCCGATAGGCATTTCAGATATAGTTGCCGATTGGCATTTTAAAAATAGATGCCGATAGGCATTTCAGATATAGAAGCCGATAGGCATTTCAAATATAGGTGCCGATAGGCATTCCAGATATGGTTGCCGATAGGCATTTCAAATATAGGTGCTGATAGGCATTTTAGATGTAGTTTCCGATAGGCATTTCAAAAATTGATGCCGATAGGCATTTCGGATATAGGTGCCGATAGGCATTTCAGATATAGTTGCCGATTGGCATTTTAAAAACAGGTGCCGATAGGCATTTCAGATATAGAAGCCGATAGGTATTTCAAATATAGGTGTCGATAGGCATTTCAGATATGGTTGCCTATAGGCATTTCAAATATAGGAGCAGATAGGCATTCCAGATATGGTTGCCGATAGGCATATCAAATATAAGCGCTGATAATCATTTCAGATGTAGTTTCCGATAGGCATTTCAAAAATAGGTACCGATAGGCATTTCAGATATAGGTGCCGATAGGCATTTCAGATATAGTTGCCGATTGGCATTTTAAAAATAGGTGCCGATAGGCATTTCAGATATAGAAGCCGATAGGTATTTCAAATATAAGTGTGGATAGGCATTTCAGATATGGTTGCCGATAGGCATTTCAAATATAGGTGCTGATAGTCATTTCAGATGTAGTTTCCGATAGGCATTTCAAAAATAGGTTCCGATAGGCATTTCAGATATAGGTGCCGATAGGCATTTCAGATATACTTACCGATTGGCATTTTAAAAATAGGTGCCGATAGGCATTTTAGATGTAGTTTCCGATAGGCATTTCAAAAATAGGTGCCGATAGGCATTTCAGATATAGGTGCTGATAGGCATTTCAGATGTAGTTTTCGATAGGCATTTCAAAAATAGGTGCCGATAGGCATTTCAGATATAGGTGCCGATAGGCACTTCAGATATAGTTGCCAATTGGCATTTTAAAAATAGGCGCCGATAGGTATTTCAGATATAGAAGCCGATAGGCATTTCAAATATAGGCGCCGATAGGCATTCCAGATATGGTTGCCGATAGGCATTTTAAATATAGGTACTGATAGGCATTTCAGATGTAGTTTCCGATAGGCATTTCAAAAATAGGTACCGATAGGCATTTCAGATATAGGTGCCGATAGGCATTTCAGATATAGTTGCCGATTGGCATTTTAAAAATAGGTGCCGATAGGCATTTTAGATATAGAAGTCGATAGGCATTTCAAATATAGGTGCCGATAGGCATTCCAGATATGTTGCCGATAGGCATTTCAAATATAGGTACTGATAGGCATTTCAGATGTAGTTTCCGATAGGCATTTCAAAAATTGGTGCCGATAGGCATTTCAGATATAGTTGCCGATTATCATTTTAAAAATAGGTGCCGATAGGCATTTCAGATATAGAAGCCGATAGGTATTTCAAATATAGGTGTCGATAGGCATTTCAGATATAATTGCCGATAGGCATTTCAAATATAGGTGCTGATAGGCATTTCAGATGTAGGTTCCGATAGGCATTTCAAAAATAGGTGCCGATAGGCATTTCAGATATAGGTGCCGATAGGCATTTCAGATATAGTTGCCGATTGGCATTTTAAAAATAGGTGCCGATAGGCATTTCAGATATATAAGCCGATAGGCATTTCAAATATAGGTGCCGATGAGCATTCCAGATATGGTTGCCGATAGGCATTTCAAATATAGGTGCTGATACGCATTTCAGATGTAGTTTCCGATAGGCATTTCAAAAATTGGTGTCGATAGGCATTTCAGATATAGAAGCCGATAGGCATTTCAAATATAGGTGCCGATAGGCATTCCAGATATGGTTGCCGATAGGCATTTCAAATATATGTGCTGATAGGCATTCCTGATGTAGTTTCCGATAGGCATTTCAAAAATAGGTGCCGATAGGCATTTCAGATATAGGTGCCGATAGGCATTTCAGATATAGTTGCCGATTGGCATTTTTAAAATAGGTGCCGATAGGCATTTCAGATATAGAAGCCGATAGGCATTTCAAATATAGGTGCCGATAGGCATTCCAGATATGGTTGCCGATAGGCATTTCAAATATAGGTGCTGATAGGCATTTCAGATGTAGTTTCCGATAGGCATTTCAAATATAGGTGCTGATAGGCATTTCAGATGTAGCTTTCGATAGGCATTTCAAAAATAGGTGCCGATAGGCATTTCAGATATAGGTGCCGATAGTCATTTCAGATATAGTTGCCAATTGGCATTTAAAAAATAGGTGCCGATAGGCATTTCAGATATAGAAGCCGATAGGCATTTCAAATATAGGTGCCGATAGGCATTCCAGATATGGTTGCCGATAGGCATTTCAAATATAGGTGCTGATAGGCATTTCAGATGTAGTTTCCGATAGGCATTTCAAAAATTGGTGCCGATAGGCATTTCAGATATAGGTGCCGATAGGCATTTCAGATATAGTTGCCGATTGGCATTTTAAAAATAGGTGCCAATAGGCATTTCAAATATAGAAGCCGATAGGTATTTCAAATATGGGTGTCGATAGGCATTTCAGATATGATTGCCGATAGGCATTTCAAATATAGGTGCTGATAGGCATTTCAGATTTAGTTTCCGATAGGCATTTCAAAAATAGGTGCCGAGAGGCATTTCAGATATAGGTACCGATAAGCATTTCAGATATAGTTGCCGATTGGCATTTTAAAAATAGGTGCCGATAGGCATTTCAGATATAGAAGCCGATAGGGATTTTAAATATAGGTGTCGATAGGCATTTCAGATATGGTTGCCGATAAGCATTTCAAATATAGGTGCTGATAGGCATTTCAGATGTAGTTTCCGATAGGCATTTCAAAAATAGGTGCCGATAGGCATTCCAGATATAGGTGCCGATAGGCATTTCAGATATAGTTGCCGATTGGCATTTTAAAAATAGGTGCCGATAGGCATTTCAGATATATAAGCCGATAGGCATTTCAAATATAGGTGCTGATGGGCATTCCAGATATGGTTGCCGATAGGCATTTAAAATAAAGGTGCTGATAGGCATTTCAGATGTAGTTTCCGATAGGCATTTCAAAAATTGGTGTCGATAGGCATTTCAGATATAGAAGCCGATAGGCATTTCAAATATAGGTGCCGATAGGCATTCCAGATATGGTTGCCGATAGGCATTTCAAATATAGGTGCTGATAGGCATTCCGGATGTAGTTTCCGATAGGCATTTCAAAAAATGGTGCCGATAGGCATTTCAGATATAGGTGCCGATAGGCATTTCAGATATAGTTACCGATTGGCATTTTAAAAATAGGTACCGATAGGCATTTCAAATATAGAAGCCGATAGGTATTTCAAATATAGGTGTCGATAGGCATTTCAGATATGGTTGCCGATAGGCATTTCAAATATAGATGCTGATAGGCATTTCTGATGTAGTTTCCGATAGGCATTTCAAAAATAGGTGCCTATAGGCATTTCAGATATAGGTGCCGATAGGCATTTCAGATATAGTTGCCGATTGGCATTTTAAAAATAGGTGCCGAAAGGCATTTCAGATATAGAAGCCGATAGGCATTTCAAATATAGGTGCCGATAGGCATTCCAGATATGGTTGGCGATAGGCATTTCAAATATAGGTGCTGATAGGCATTTTAAATGAAGTTTCCGATAGGCATTTCAAATATAGGTGCTGATAGGCATTTCAGATGTAGTTTTCGATAGGCATTTCAAAAATAGGTGCCGATAGGCATTTCAGATATAGGTGCCGATAGTCATTTCAGATATAGTTGCCAATTGGCATTTAAAAAATAGGTGCCGATAGGCATTTCAGATATAGAAGCCGATAGGCATTTCAAATATAGGTGCCGATAGGCATTTTAGATATAGAAGCCGATAGGTATTTCAAATATAGGTGTGGATAGGCATTTCAGATAGGGTTGCCGATAGGCATTTCAAATATAGGTGCTGATAGTCATTTCAGATGTAGTTTCCGATAGGCATTTCAAAAATAGGTTCCAATAGGCATTTTAGATATAGGTGCCGATAGGCATTTCAGATATAATTGCCAATTGGCATTTTAAAAATAGGTGTCGATAGGCATTTCAGATATAGGTGCCGATAGGCATTTCAGATATAGTTGCCAATTGGCATTTTAAAAATAGGTGTCGATAGGCATTTCAGATATAGGTGCCGATTGGCATTTCAGATATAGTTGCCGATTGGCATTTTAAAAATAGGTGCCGATAGGCATTTTAGATATAGAAGCCGATAGGTATTTCAAATATAGGTGTGGATAGGCATTTCAGATATGGTTGCCGATAGGCATTTCAAATATAGGTGCTGATAGTCATTTCAGATGTAGTTTCCGATAGGCATTTCAAAAATAGGTTCCGATAGGCATTTTAGATATAGGTACCGATAGGCATTTCAGATATACTTACCGATTGGCATTTTAAAAATAGGTGCCGATAGGCATTTCAGATATAGGTGCCGATTGGCATTTCAGATATAGTTGCCGATTGGCATTTTAAAAATAGGTGCCGATAGGGTTTTCAGATATAGAAGCCGATAGGGATTTCAAATATAGGTGTCGATAGGCATTTCAGATATGGTTGCCGATAGGGATTTCAAATAAAGGTGCTGATAGGCATTTCAGATGTATTTTCCGATAGGCATTTCAAAAATAGGTGCCGATAGGCATTTCAGATATAGGTGCCGATTGGCATTTCAGATATAGTTGCCGATTGGCATTTTAAAAATAGGTGCCGATAGGCATTTCAGATATATAAGCTGATAGGCATTTCAGATGTAGTTGTCGATTGGCATTTTAAAAATAGGTGCCGATAGGCATTTTAGATATAGAAGCCGATAGGTATTTCAAATATAGGTGTGGATAGGCATTTCAGATATGGTTGCCGATAGACATTTCAAATATAGGTGCTGATAGTCATTTCAGATGTAGTTTCCGATAGGCATTTCAAAAATAGGTTCCGATAGGCATTTTGGATATAGGTTATGATAGGCATTTCAGATATACTTACCGATTGGCATTTTAAAAATAGGTGCCGATAGGCATTTTAGATATAGAAGCCGATAGGTATTTCAAATATAGGTGTGGATAGGCATTTCAGATATTGTTGCCGATAGGCATTTCAAATATAGGTGCTGATAGTCATTTCAGATGTAGTTTCCGATAGGCATTTCAAAAATAGGTTCCAATAGGCATTTTAGATATAGGTGCCGATAGGCATTTCAGATATACATAAAGATTGGCATTTCAAAAATAGGTGCCGATAGGCATTTCAGATATAGGTGCCGATAGGCTTATCAGATATAGTTGCCGATAGGCATTTAAAATAAAAGTGCCGATAGGCATTTCAAATATAGGGTCGATCGGCATTTCAGATATAAATGCCGAAAGGCATTTCAGATATAGGTGCCGATAGGCATTTCTGATGTGGTTGCCGATAGGCATTTCAAATATAGGTGCTGATAGGCATTTCAGATGTAGTTTTCGATAGGCATTTCAAAAATAGGTGCCAATAGGCATTTTAGATATAGGTGCCGATAGGCACTTCAGATATAAATGCCGATTGGCAATTTAAAAATTGGTGTCGATAGGCATTTCAGATATAGAAGCCGATAGGCATTTCAAATATAGGTGCCGATAGGCATCCCAGATATAGTTGCCGATAGGCATTTCAAATATAGGTGCTGATAGGCATTCCGGATGTAATTTCCGATAGGCATTTCAAAAAATGGTGCCGATAGGCATTTCAGATATAGGTGCCGATAGGCATTTCAGATATGATTACCGATTGGCATTTTAAAAATAGGTACCGATAGGCATTTCAGATATAGAAGCCGATAGGTATTTCAAATATAGGTGTCGATAGGCATTTCAGATATGGTTGCCGATAGGCATTTCAAGTATAGGTGCTGATAGGCATTTCAGGTGTAGTTTCCGAAAGGCATTTCAAAAATAGGTGCCGATAGGCATTTCAGATATAGTTGCCGATAGGCATTTCAGATATAGTGGCCGATTGGCATTTTAAAAATAGGTGCCGATAGGCATTTTAGTATATAGAAGCCGATAGGCATTTCAAATATAGGTGCCGATAGGCATTCCAGATATGGTTGCCGATAGGCATTTCAAATATAGGTGCTGATAGGCATTTCAGATGTAGTTTCCGATAGGCATTTCAAATATAGGTGCTGATAGGCATTTCAGATGTAGTTTTAAATAGGCATTTCAAAAATAGGTGCCGATAGGCATTTCAGATATAGGTGCCGATAATCATTTCAGATATAGATGCCAATTGGCATTTAAAAAATAGGTGCCGATAGGCAATTTAGATATAGAAGCCGATAGGCATTTCAAATATATGTGCCGATAGGCATTGCAGATATAGTTGCCGATAGGCATTTCAAATATAGGTGCTGATAGGCATTTTAGATGTAGTTTCCGATAGGCATTTCAAAACTTGATTTTGATAGGCATTTCGGATAAAGGTGCCGATAGGCATTTCAGATATAGTTGCCGATTGGCATTTTAAAAACAGGTGCCGATAGGCATTTCAGATATAGAAACCGATAGGTATTTCAAATATAGGTGTCGATAGGCATTTCAGATATGGTTGCCGATAGGCATTTCAAATATAGGAGCAGATAGGCATTTCAGATGTACTTTCCGAAAGGCATTTCAAAAATATATGCCGATAGGCATTTCAGATATAGGTGCCGATAGGCATTTCAGATATAGTTGCCGATTAGTATTTTAAAAATAGGTGCCGATAGGCATTTCAGATATAGAAGCGAATAGGCATTTCAAATATAGGTGCCGATAGGCATTCCAGATATTGTTGCCGATAGGCATTTCAAATATAAGAGCTGATAATCATTTCAGATGTAGTTTCCGATAGGCATTTCAAAAATAGGTACCGATAGGCATTTCAGATATAGGTGCCGATAGGTATTTCAGATATAGTTGCCAATTGGCATTTAAAAAATAGGTGTCGATAGGCATTTCAGATATAGAACCCGATAGGCATTTCAAATATAGGTGCCGATAGGCATTCCAGATATGGTTGCCGATAGGCATTTCAAATATAGGTGCTGATAGGCATTTCAGATGGAATTTCCGATAGGCATTTCAAAAGTTGGTGCCGATAGGCATTTCAGATATAGGTGCCGATAGGCATTTCAGATATAGTTGCCGATTGGCATTTTTAAAATAGGTGCCGATAGGCATTTTAGATGTAGTTTCCGATAGGCATTTCAAAAAAGGTGCCGATAGGCATTTCAGATATAGGTGCCGATAGGCATATCAGATATAGTTGCCGATAGGTATTTAAAATATAGGTGCCGATAGGCATTTCAAATATAGGTGTCGATAGGCATTTCAGATATGGTTGCCGATAAGCATTTCAAATATAGGTGCTGATAGGCATTTCAGATGTAGTTTCCGATAGGCATTTGAAAAATAGGTGCCGATAGGCATTTCAGATATAGGTGCCGATAGGCATATCAGATATAGTTGCCGATAGGCATTTAAAATATAGGTGCCGATAGGCATTTCAAATATAGGTGTCGATCATCATTTCAGATATAAATGCCGTAGGACATTTCAGATATAGGTGCCGACAGGCATTTCTGATGTGGTTGCCGATAGGCATTTCAAATATAAATGCTAATAGGCATTTCAGATGTAGTTTTCGATAGGCATTTCAAAAATTGGTGCCGATAGGCATTTGAGATATAGGTGCCGATAGGCACTTCAGATATAGTTGCCGATTGGCATTTTAAAAATAGGTGCCGATAGGCATTTTAGATATAGAAGCCGATAGGCATTTCAAATATAGGCGCCGATAGGCATTCCAGATATGGTTGCCGATAGGCATTTCAGATATAGGTGCCGATAGGCATTTCAGATATAGTTGCCGATTGGCATTTTAAAAATAGGTGCCGATAGGCATTTCAGATATAGAAGCCGATAGGCATTTCAAATATGGGTGGCGATAGGCATTCCAGATATGGTTGCCGTTAGGCATTTCAAATATAGGTGCTGATAGGCAATTCAGATGTAGTTTCCGATAGGCATTTCAAAAATTGGTGCCGATAGGCATTTCAGTTATAGGTGCCGATAGGCATTTCAGATATAGTTGCCGATTGGCATTTTAAAAATAAGTCTCGATTGGCATTTCAGATATAGAGGCCGATAGGCATTTCTAATATAGGTGCCGATAGGCATTCCAGATATGGTTGCCGATAGTATATCAAATATAGGTGCCGATAGGCATTCCAGATATGGTTGCCGATAGGCATTTCAAATATAAGTGCTGATAATCATTTCAGATGTAGTTTCCGATAGGCATTTCAAAAATAGGTACCGATAGGCATTTCAGATATAGGTGCCGATTGGCATTTCAGATATAGTTGCCAATTGGCATTTTAAATAGGTGTCGATAGGCATTTCAGATATAGGTGCCGATAGGCGTTTCAGATATAGTTGCCAATTGGCATTTTAAAAATAGGTGTCGATAGGCATTTCAGATATAGGTGCCGATTGGCATTTCAGATATAGTTGCCGATTGGCATTTTAAAAATAGGTGCCGATAGGCATTTTAGATATAGAAGCCGATAGGTATTTCAAATATAGGTGTGGATAGGCATTTCAGATATGGTTGCCGATAGGCATTTCAAATATAGGTGCTGATAGTCATTTCAGATGTAGTTTCCGATAGGCATTTCAAAAATAGGTTCCGATAGGCATTTTAGATATAAGTGCCGATAGGCATTTCAGATATACTTACCGATTGGCATTTTAAAAATAGGTGCCTATAGGCATTTTAGATATAGAAGCCGATAGGTATTTCAAATATAGGTGTGGATAGGCATTTCAGATATGGTTGCCGATAGGCATTTCAAATATAGGTGCCGATAGGCACTTCAGATATAAATGCCGATTGGCATTTTAAAAATAGGTGCCGATAGGCATTTCAGATATAGAAGCCGATAGGCATTTTAAATATAGGCGCCGATAGGCATTCCAGATATGGTTGCCGATAGGCATTTTAAATATAGGTGCTGATAGGCATTTCAGATGTAGTTTTCGATAGGCATTTCAAAAATAGGTGCCGATAGGCATTTCAGATATAGGTGCCGATAGGCACTTCAGATATAAATGCCGATTGGCATTTTAAAAATAGGTGCCGATAGGCATTTCAGATATAGAAGCCGATAGGCATTTTAAATATAGGCGCCGATAGGCATTCCAGATATGGTTGCCGATAGGCATTTCAAATATAGGTGCTGATAGGCATTTCAGATGTAGTTTCCGATAGGCATTTCAAAAATAGGTGCCGATAGGCATTTCAGATATAAGTGCCGATAGGCATTTCAGATATAGTTGCCGATTGGCATTTTAAAAATAGGTGCCGATAGGCATTTCAGATATAGAAGCCGATAGGGATTTCAAATATAGGTGCCGATAGGCATTCCAGATATGGTTGCCGATAGGCATTTCAAATATAGGTGCTGATAGGCATTCCGGATGTAGTTTCCGATAGACATTTCAAAAAATGGTGCCGATAGGCATTTCAGATATAGGTGCCGATAAGCATTTCAGATATAGTTACCGATTGGCATTTTAAAAATAGGTGCCGATAGGCATTTCAGATATAGGTGCCGATAGGCATTTCAGATATAGTTGCCGATTGGCATTTTAAAAATAGGTGCCGATAGGCATTTCAGATATAGAAGCCGATAAGCATTTCAAATATAGGTGCCGATAGGCATTCCAGATATGGTTGCCGATAGGCATTTAAAATATAGGTGCTGATAGGCATTTTAGATGTAGTTTCCGATAGGCATTTCAAAAATTGATGCCGATAGGCATTTCGGATATAGGTGCCGATAGGCATTTCAGATATAGTTGCCGATTTACATTTTAAAAACAGGTGCCGATAGGCATTTCAGATATAGAAGCCGATAGGTATTTCAAATATAGGTGTGGATAGGCATTTCAGATATGGTTGTCGATAGGCATTTCAAATATAGGTGCTGATAGTCATTTTAGATGTAGTTTCCGATAGGCATTTTAAAAATAGGTTCCGATAGGCATTTCAGAAATAGGTGCCGATAGGCATTTCAGATATACTTACCGATTGGCATTTTAAAAATATGTGCCGATAGGCATTTTAGATGTAGTTTCCGATAGGCATTTCAAAAATAGGTGCCGATAGGCATTTCAGATATAGAAACCGATAGGCATCTCAAATATAGTTGCCGATAGGCATTTAAAATATATGTGCCTATAGGCATTTCAAATATAGGTGCTGATAGGCATTTCAGATGTAGTTTCCGATAGGCATTTCAAAAATAGGTGTCGATAGGCATTTCAGATATAGTTGCCGATTGGCATTTTAAAAATAGGTGCCGATAGGCATTTCAGATATAGAAGCCGATAGGCATTTCATATATAGGTGCCGATAGGCATTCCAGATATGGTTGCCGATAGGCATTTCAAATATAGGTGCTGATAGGCATTTTAGATGTAGTTTCCGATAGGCATTTCAAAAATAGGTGCTGATAGGCATTTCAGATATAGGTGCCGATAGGCATTTCAGATATAGTTGCCGATTGGCATTTTAAAAATAGGTGCCGATAGGCATTTCAGATATAGAAGCCGATAGGTATTTCAAATATAGGTGTCGATAGGCATTTCAGATATGATTGCCGATAGGCATTTCAAATATAGGTGCTGATAGGCATTTTAGATGTAGTTTCCGATAGGCATTTCAAAAATAGGTGCTGATAGGCCTTTCAGATATAGGTGCCGATAGGCATTTCAGATATAGTTGCCGATTGGCATTTTAAAAATAGGTGCCGATAGGCATTTCAGATATATAAGCCGATAGGCATTTCAAATATAGGTGCCGATGAGCATTCCAGATATGGTTGCCGATAGGCATTTCAAATATAGGTGCTGATAGGCATTTCAGATGTAGTTTCCGATAGGCATTTCAAAAATTGGTGCCGATAAGCATTTCAGATATAGGTGCCGATTGGCATTTCAGATATAGTTGCCGATTGGCATTTTAAAAATAGGTGCCGATAGGCATTTCAGATATATAAGCCGATTAGCATTTCAAATATAGGTGCCGATGAGCATTCCAGATATGGTCGCCGATAGGCATTTCAAATATAGGTGCTGATAGGCATTTCAGATTTAGTTTCCGATAGGCATTTCAGAAATTGGTGTCGATAGGCATTTCAGATATAGAAACCGATAGGCATCTCAAATATAGGTGCCGATAGGCATTCCAGATATGGTTGCCGATAGGCATTTCAAATATAGGTGCTGATAGGCATTCCGGATGTAGTTTCCGATAGGCATTTCAAAAAATGGTGCCGATAGGCATTTCAGATATAGGTGCCGATAGGCATTTCAGATATAGTTACCGATTGGCATTTTAAAAATAGGTACCGATAGGCATTTCAGATATAGAAGCCGATAGGTATTTCAAATATAGGTGTCGATAGGCATTTCAGATATGGTTGCCGATAGGCATTTCAAATATAGGTGCTGATAGGCATTTCAGATGTAGTTTCCGATGGACATTTCAAAAATAGGTACCGATAGGCATTTCAGATATAGGTGCCGATAGGCATTTCAGATAAAGTTGCCGATTGGCATTTTAAAAATAGGTGCCGATAGGCATTTCAGATATAGAAGCCGGTAGGCATTTCAAATATAGGTGCCGATAGGCATTCCAGATATGGTTGCCGATAGGCATTTCAAATATAGGTGCTGATAGGCATTTCAGAAGTAGTTTCCGATAGGCATTTCAAATATAGGTGCTGATAGGCATTTAGGATGTAGTTTTCGATAGGCATTTCAAACATAGGTGCCGATAGGCATTTCAGCTATAGGTGCCGATAGTCATTTCAGATATAGTTGCCAATTGGCATTTAAAAAATAGGTGCCGATAGGCATTTCAGATATAGAAGCCGATAGGCATTTCAAATATAGGTGCCGATAGGCATTGCAGATATAGTTGCCGATAGGCATTTCAAATATAGGTGCTGATAGGCATTTTAGATGTAGTTTCCGATAGGCATTTCAAAAATTGATGCCGATAGGCATTTCGGATATAGGTGCCGATAGGCATTTCAGATATAGTTGCCGATTGGCATTTCAAATATAAGTGCTGATAATCATTATAGATGTAGTTTCCGATAGGCATTTCAAAAATAGGTACCGATAGGCATTTCAGATATAGAAGCCGATAGGTATTTCAAATATAGGTGCCGATAGGCATTTCAGATATAGGTGCCGATAGGCATTTCAGATATAGTTGCCGATTAGTATTTTGAAAATAGGTGCCGATAGGCATTTCAGATATAGAAGCCGATAGGCATTTCAAATATAGGTGCCGATAGGCATTCCAGATATGGTTGCCGATAGGCATTTCAAATATAAGTGCTGATAATCATTATAGATGTAGTTTCCGATAGGCATTTCAAAAATAGGTACCGATAGGCATTTCAGATATAGAAGCCGATAGGTATTTCAAATATAGGTGTGGATAGGCATTTCAGATATGGTTGCCGATAGGCATTTCAAATATAGGTGCTGATAGTCATTTTAGATGTAGTTTCCGATAGGCATTTCAAAAATAGGTTCCGATAGGCATTTCAGATATAGGTGCCGATAGGCATTTTAGATATACTTACCGATTGGCATTTTAAAAATAGGTGCCGATAGGCATTTGAGATATAGGGGCTGATAGGCACTTCAGATATAGTTGCCGATTGGCATTTAAAAATAGGTGTCGATAGGCATTTCAGATATAGAACCCGATAAGCATTTCAAATATAGGTGCCGATAGGCATTTCAGATATGGTTGCCGATAGGCATTTCAAATATAGGTGCTGATAGGCATTTCAGATGGAGTTTCCAATAGGCATTTCAAAAGTTGGTGCCGATAGGCATTTCAGATATAGGTGCCGATAGGCATTTCAGATATAGTTGCCGATTGGCATTTTAAAAATAGGTGCTGATAGGCATTTTAGATATAGAAGCCGATAGGTATTTCAAATACAGGTGTGGATAGGCATTTCAGATATGGTTGCCGATAAGCATTTCAAATATAGGTGCTAATAGTCATTTCAGATGTTGTTTCCGATAGGCATTTCAAAAATAGGTTCCGATAGGCATTTCAATTATAGGTGCCGATAGGCATTTCAGATATAGGTGCCGATAGGCATATCAGATATAGTTGCCGATAGGCATTTAAAATATAGGTGCCGATAGGCATTTCAAATATAAATGCTGATAGGCATTTCAGATGTAGTTTTCGATAGGCATTTCAAAAATAGGTGCCGATAGGCATTTGAGATATAGGTGCTGATAGGCACTTTAGATATAGTTGCCGATTGGCATTTTAAAAATAGGTGCCGATAGGCATTTTAGATATAGAAGCCGATAGGCATTTCAAATATAGGCGCCGATAGGCATTCCAGATATGGTTGCCGATAGGCATTTCAAATATAGGTGCTGATAGGCATTTCAGATGTAGTTTCCGATAGGCATTTCAAAAATAGGTGCCGATAGGCATTTCAGATATAGGTGCCGATTGGCATTTCAGATATAGTTGCCGATTGGCATTTTAAAAATAGGTGCCGATAGGCATTTCAGATATAGAAGACGATTGGGATTTCAAATATAGGTGTCGATAGCTATTTCAGATATGAATGCCGACAAGCATTTCAAATAAAGGTGCTGATAGGCATTTCAGATGTAGTTTCCGATAGGCATTTCAAAAATAGGTGCCGATAGGCATTTCAGATATAGGTGCCGATAGGCATTTTAGATATAGTTGCCGATTGGCATTTTAAAAATAGGTGTCGGTAGGCATTTCAGATATAGAAGCCGATAGGCATTTCAAATATAGGTGCCGATAGGCATTCCAGATATGGTTGCCGATAGGCATTTCAAATATAGGTGCCGATAGGCATTCCAGATATGGTTGCCGATAGGCATTTCAAATATAGGTGCTGATAGGCATTTTAGATGGAGTTCCCGATAGGCATTTCAAAAATAGGTGCCGATAGGCATTTCAGATATAGGTGCCGATAGGCATTTCAGATATAGTTGCCGATTGGTATTTTAAAAATAGGTGCCGATAGGCAATTCAGATATAGAAGCCGATAGGCATTTTAAATATAAGTGTTGATAATCATTTCAGATGTAGTTTCCGATAGGCATTTCAAAAATAGGTGCCGATAGGCATTTCAGATATAGGTGCCGATAGGCACTTCAGATATAGTTGCCGATTGGCATTTTAAAAATAGGCGCCGATAGGTATTTCAGATATAGAAGCCGATAGGCATTTCAAATATAGGCGCCGATAGGCATTCCAGATATGGTTGCCGATAGGCATTTCAAATATAGGTGCTAATAGGCATTTCAGATGTTGTTTCCGATAGGCATTTCAAAAATTGGTGCCGATAGGCATTTCAGATATAGGTGCCGATAGGCATTTCAGATATAGTTGCCGATTGGCATTTTAAAAATAGGTGCCGATAGGCATTTCAGATATAGAAGCCGATAGGGATTTTAAATATAGGTGTCGATAGGCATTTCAGATATGGTTGCCGATAAGCATTTCAAATATAGGTGCTGATAGGCATTTCAGATGTAGTTTCCGATAGGCATTTAAAAAATATATGCCGATAGGCATTTCAGATATAGGTGCCGATAGGCATTTCAGATATAGTTGCCGATTGGCATATTTAAAATAGGTGCCGATAGGCATTTCAGATATATAAGCCGATAGGCATTTCAAATATAGGTGCCGATGAGCATTCCAGATATGGTTGCCGATAGGCATTTCAAATAAAGGTGCTGATAGGCATTTCAGAAGTAGTTTCCGATAGGCATTTCAAAAATTGGTGTCGATAGGCATTTCAGATATAGAAGCCGATAGGCATTTCAAATATAGGTGCCGATAGGCATTCCAGATATGGTTGCCGATAGGCATTTCAAATATAGGTGCTGATAGGCATTCCGGATGTAGTTTCCGATAGGCATTTCAAATATAGGTGCTGATAGGCATTTCAGATGTAGTTTCCGATAGGCATTTTAAAAATAGGTGCCAATAGGCATTTCAGATATAGGTGCCGATAGGCATTTCAGATGTAGTTTCCGATAGGCATTTTAAAAATAGGTGCCAATAGGCATTTCAGATATAGGTGCCGATAGGCATTTCAGATATAGTTGCCGATTGGCATTTTAAAAATAGGTGCCGATAGGCATTTCAGATATAGAAGCCGATAGGCATTTCAAATATAGGTGCCGATAGGCATTCCAGATATGGTTACCGATAGGCATTTCAAATATAGGTGCTGATAGGCATTTCAGATGTAGTTTCCGATAGGCATTTCAAATATAGGTGCTGATAGGCATTTCAGATGTAGTTTTCGATAGGCATTTCAAAAATAGGTGCCGATAGGCATTTCAGATATAGGTGCCGATAGTCATTTCAGATATAGTTGCCAATTGGCATTTAAAAAATAGGTGCCGATAGGCATTTCAGATATAGAAGCCGATAGGCATTTCAAATATAGGTGCCGATAGGCATTGCAGATATAGTTGCCGATAGGCATTTCAAATATAGGTGCTGATAGGCATTTTAGATGTAGTTTCCGATAGGCATTTCAAAAATTGATGCCGATAGCCATTTCGGATATAGGTGCCGATAGGCATTTCAGATATAGTTGCCGATTGGCATTTTAAAAACAGGTGCCGATAGGCATTTCAGATATAGAAGCCGATAGGTATTTTCAAATATAGGTGTCGATAGGCATTTCAGATATGGTTGCCGATAGGCATTTCAAATATAGGAGCAGATAGGCATTTCAGATGTAGTTTCCGAAAGGCATTTCAAAAATATATGCCGATAGGCATTTCAGATATAGGTGCCGATAGGCATTTCAGATATAGTTGCCGATTGGTATTTTAAAAATAGGTGCCGATAGGCATTTCATATATAGAAGCCGATAGGCATTTCAAATATAGGTGCCGATAGGCATTCCAGATATGGTTGCCGATAGGCATTTCAAATATAAGTGCTGATAATCATTTCAGATGTAGTTTCCGATAGGCATTTCAAAAATAGGTACCGATAGGCATTTCAGATATAGGTGCCGATAGGCATTTCAGATATAGTTGCCAATTGGCATTTTAAAAATAGGTGTCGATAGGCATTTCAGATATAGAACCCGATAGGCATTTCAAATATAGGTGCCGATAGGCATTCCAGATATGGTTGCCGATAGGCATTTCAAATATAGGTGCTGATAGGCATTTCAGATGGAGTTTCCGATAGGCATTTCAAAAGTTGGTGCTGATAGGCATTTCAGATATAGGTGCCGATAGGCATATCAGATATAGTTGCCGATAGGCATTTAAAATATAGGTGCCGATAGGCATTTCAAATATAAATGCTGATAGGCATTTCAGATGTAGTTTTCGATAGGCATTTCAAAAATAGGTGCCGATAGGCATTTGAGATATAGGTGCCGATAGGCACTTCAGATATAGTTGCCGATTGGCATTTTAAAAATAGGTGCCGATAGGCATTTTAGATATAGAAGCCGATAGGCATTTCAAATATAGGCGCCGATAGGCATTCCAGATATGGTTGCCGATAGGCATTTCAAATATAGGTGCTGATAGGCATTTCAGATGTAGTTTCCGATAGGCATTTCAAAAATAGGTGCCGATAGGCATTTCAGACATAGGTGACGATTGGCATTTCAGATATAGTTGCCGATTGGCATTTTAAAAATAGGTGCCGATAGGCATTTCAGATATAGAAACCGATGGGGATTGCAAATATAGGTGTCGATAGCTATTTCAGATATGGTTGCCGATAAGCATTTCAAATAAAGGTGCTGATAGGCATTTCAGATGGAGTTTCCGATAGGCATTTCAAAAATAGGTGCCGATAGGCATTTCAGATATAGGTGCCGATAGGCATTTCAGATATAGTTGCCGATTGGCATTTTAAAAATAGGTGTCGATAGGCATTTCAGATATAGAAGCCAATAGGCATTTCAAATATAGGTACCGATAGGCATTCCAGATATGGTTGCCGATAGGCATTTGAAATATAGGTGCCGATAGGCATTCCAGATATGGTTGCCGATAGGCATTTCAAATATAGGTGCTGATAGGCATTTCAGATGGAGTTTCCGATAGGCATTTCAAAAATAGGTGCCGATAGGCATTTCAGATATAGGTGCCGATAGGCATTTCAGATATAGTTGCCGATTGGTATTTTAAAAATAGGTGCCGATAGGCAATTCAGATATAGAAGCCGATAGGCATTTCAAATATAAGTGCTGATAATCATTTCAGATGTAGTTTCCGATAGGCATTTCAAAAATAGGTACCGATAGGCTTTTCAGATATAGGTGCCGATAGGCATTTCAGATATAGTTGCCAATTGGCATTTTAAAAATAGGTGCCGATAGGCATTTTAGATATAGAAGCCGATAGGTATTTAAATATAGGTGTGGAGAGGCATTTCAGATATGTTTGCCGATAGGCATTTCAAATATAGGTGCTGATAGTCATTTCAGATGTAGTTTCCGATAGGCATTTCAAAAATAGGTTTCGATAGGTATTTTAGATATAGGTGCCTATAGGCATTTCAGATATACTTACCGATTGGCATTTTAAAAATAGGTGCCGATAGGCATTTTAGATATAGAAGCCGATAGGTATTTCAAATATAGGTGTGGATAGGCATTTCAGATATGGTTGCCGATAGGCATTTCAAATTTAGGTGCTGATAGTCATTTCAGATGTAGTTTCTGATAGGCATTTCAAAAATAGGTTCCGATAGGCATTTTAGATATAGGTGCCGATAGGCATTTCAGATATACTTAAAGATTGGCATTTCAAAAATAGGTGCCGATAGGCATTTCAGATATAGGTGCCGATAGACTTATCAGATATAGTTGCCGATAGGCATTATAAATAAAATTGCCGATAGGCATTTCAAATATAGGTGTCGATCGGCATTTCAGATATAAATGCCGAAAGGCATTTCAGATATAGGTGCCGATAGGCATTTCTGATGTGGTTGCCGATAGGCATTTCAAATATAGGTGCTGATAGGCATTTCAATGTAGTTTTCGATAGGCATTTCAAAAATAGGTGCCGATAGGCATTTCAGATATAGGTGCCGATAGGCACTTCAGATATAAATGCCGATTGGCATTTTAAAAATAGGTGCCGATAGGCATTTCAGATATAGAAGCCGATAGGCATTTCTAATATAGGCGCCGATAGGCATTCCAGATATGGTTGCCGATAGGCATTTTAAATATAGGTGCTGATAGGCATTTCAGATGTAGTTTTCGATAGGCATTTCAAAAATAGGTGCCGATAGACATTTCAGATATAGGTGCCGATAGGTATTTCAGATATAGTTGCCGATTGGCATTTTCAAAATAGGTGTCGATAGGCATTTCAGATATAGAAGCCGATAGGGATTTCAAATATAGGTGTCGATAGGCATTTCAGATATGGTTGCCGATAAGCATTTCAAATATAGGTGCTGATAGGCATTTCAGATGTAGTTTCCGATAGGCATTTCAAAAATAGGTGCCGATAGGCATTTCAGATATAGGTGCCGATAGGCATTTCAGATATAGTTGCCGAAAGGCATTTTAAAAATAGGTGCCGATAGGCATTTCAGATATAGAAGCCGATAGGCATTTCAAATATAGGTGCCGATAGGCATTCCAGATATGGTTGCCGATAGGCATTTCAAATTAAGGTGCTGATAGGCATTTTAGATGTAGTTTCCGATAGGCATTTCAAAAATTGATGCCGATAGGCATTTCGGATGAAGGTGCCGATAGGCATTTCAGATATAGGTGCCGATAGGCATTTCAGATATAGTTGCCGATTGGTATTTTAAAAATAGGTGCCGATAGGCATTTCAGATATAGAAGCCGATAGGCATTTCAAATATAGTTGCCGATAGGCATTCCAGATATGGTTGCCGATAGGCATATCAAATATAAGCGCTGATAATCATTTCAGATGTAGTTTCCGATAGGCATTTCAAAAATAGGTACCGATAGGCATTTCAGATATAGGTGCCGATAGGCATTTTAGATATAGTTGCCGATTGGCATTTTAAAAATAGGTGCCGATAGGCATTTCAGATATAGAAGCCGATAGGTATTTCAAATATAGGTGTGGATAGGCATTTCATATATGGTTGCCGATAGGCATTTTAAATATAGGTGCTGATAGTCATTTCAGATGTAGTTTCCTATAGGCATTTCAAAAATAGGTTCCGATAGGCATTTCAGATAAAGGTGCCGATAGGCATTTCCGATATACTTACCGATTGGCATTTTAAAAATAGGTGCCGATAGGCATTTTAGATGTAGTTTCCGATCGGCATTTCAAAAATAGGTGCCGATAGGCATTTCAGTTATAGGTGCCGATAGGCATATCAGATATAGTTGCCGATAGGCATTTAAAATATATGTGCCGAAAGGCATTTCAAATATAGGTGTTGATAGGCATTTCAGATGTAGTTTTCGATAGGCATTTCAAAAATAGGTGCCGATAGGCATTTCAGATATAGGTGCCGATAGGCACTTCAGATATAGTTGCCGATTGGCATTTTAAAAATAGGCGCCGATAGGTATTTCAGATATAGAAGCCGATAGGCATTTCAAATATAGGTGCTAATAGGCATTTCAGATGTTGTTTCCGATAGGCATTTCAAAAATTGGTGCCGATAGGCATTTCAGATATAGGTGCCGATAGGCATTTCAGATATAGTTGCCGATTGGATTTTAAAAATAGGTGCCGATAGGCATTTCAGATATAGAAGCCGATAGGGATTTTAAATATAGGTGTCGATAGGCAGTTCAGATATGGTTGCCGATAAGCATTTCAAATATAGGTGCTGATAGGCATTTCAGATGTAGTTTCCGATAGGCATTTAAAAAATAGGTGCCGATAGGCATTTCAGATATAGGTGCCGATAGGCATTTCAGTTATAGTTGCCGATTGGCATATTAAAAATAGGTGCCGATAGGCATTTCAGATATATAAGCCGATAGGCATTTCAAATATAGGTGCCGATGAGCATTCCAGATATGGTTGCCGATAGGCATTTCAAATATAGGTGCTGATAGGCATTTCAGATGTAGTTTCCGATAGGCATTTCAAAAATTGGTGTCGATAGGCATTTCAGATATAGAAGCCGATAGGCATTTCAAATATAGGTGCCGATAGGCATTCCAGATATGGTTGCCGATAGGCATTTCAAATATAGGTGCTGATAGGCATTCCGGATGTAGTTTCCGATAGGCATTTCAAAAAATGGTGCCGATAGGCATTTCAGATATAGGTGCCGATAGGCATTTCAGATATAGTTACCGATTGGCATTTTTAAAATAGGTACCGATAGGCATTTCAGATATAGAAGCCGATAGGTTTTTCAAATATAGGTGTCGATAGGCATTTCAGATATGGTTGCCGATAGGCATTTCAAATATAGGTGCTGATAGGCATTTCAGATGTAGTTTCCGATAGGCATTTTAAAAATAGGTGCCAATAGGCATTTCAGATATAGGTGCCGATAGGCATTTCAGATATAGTTGCCGATTGGCATTTTAAAAATAGGTGCCGATAGGCATTTCAGATATAGAAGCCGATAGGCATTTCAAATATAGGTGCCGATAGGCATTCCAGATATGGTTACCGATAGGCATTTCAAATATAGGTGCTGATAGGCATTTCAGATGTAGTTTCTGATAGGCATTTCAAATATAGGTGCTGATAGGCATTTCAGATGTTGTTTTCGATAGGCATTTCAAAAATAGGTGCCGATAGGCATTTCAGATATAGGTGCCGATAGTCATTTCAGATATAGTTGCCAATTGGCATTTAAAAAATAGGTGCCGATAGGCATTTCAGATATAGAAGCCGATAGGCATTTCAAATATAGGTGCCGATAGGCATTGCAGATATAGTTGCCGATAGGCATTTCAAATATAGGTGCTGATAGGCATTTTAGATGTAGTTTCAGATAGGCATTTCAAAAATTGATGCCGATAGCCATTTCGGATATAGGTGCCGATAGGCATTTCAGATATAGTTGCCGATTGGCATTTTAAAAACAGGTGCCGATAGGCATTTCAGATATAGAAGCCGATAGGTATTTTCAAATATAGGTGTCGATAGGCATTTCAGATATGGTTGCCGATAGGCATTTCAAATATAGGAGCAGATAGGCATTTCAGATGTAGTTTCCGAAAGGCATTTCAAAAATATATGCCGATAGGCATTTCAGATATAGGTGCCGATAGGCATTTCAGATATAGTTGCCGATTGGTATTTTAAAAATAGGTGCCGATAGGCATTTCATATATAGAAGCCGATAGGCATTTCAAATATAGGTGCCGATAGGCATTCCAGATATGGTTGCCGATAGGCATTTCAAATATAAGTGCTGATAATCATTTCAGATGTAGTTTCCGATAGGCATTTCAAAAATAGGTACCGATAGGCATTTCAGATATAGGTGCCGATAGGCATTTCAGATATAGTTGCCAATTGGCATTTTAAAAATAGGTGTCGATAGGAATTTCAGATATAGAACCCGATAGGCATTTCAAATATAGGTGCCGATAGGCATTCCAGATCTGGTTGCCGATAGGCATTTCAAATATAGGTGCTGATAGGCATTTCAGATGGAGTTTCCGATAGGCATTTCAAAAGTTGGTGCCGATAGGCATTTCAGATATTGTTGCCGATTGGCATTTTTAAAATAGGTGCTGATAGGCATTTTAGATATAGAAGCCGATAGGTATTTCAAATACAGGTGTGGATAGGCATTTCAGATATGGTTGCCGATAGGCATTTCAAATATAGGTGCTGATAGTCATTTCAGATGTTGTTTCTGATAGGCATTTCAAAAATAGGTTCCGATAGGCATTTCAATTATACGTGCCGATAGGCATTTCAGATATACTTTCCGATTGGCACTTTAAAAATAGGTGCCGATAGGCATTTTAGATGTAGTTTCCAAAAGGCATTTCAAAAATAGGTGCCGATAGGCATTTCAGATATATGTGCCGTTAGGCATATCAGATATAGTTGCCGATAGGCATTTAAAATATATGTGCCGATAGGAATTTCAAATATAGGTGTCGACCGGCATTTCAGATATAAATGCCGAAAGGCATTTCAGATATAGTTGCCGATAGGCATTTCAGATATAGTTGCCGATTGGCATTTCAAAAGTTGGTGCCGATAGGCATTTCAGATATAGGTGCCGATAGGCATTTCAGATATAGTTGCCGATTGGCATTTTTAAAATAGGTGCTGATAGGCATTTTAGATATAGAAGCCGATAGGTATTTCAAATACAGGTGTGGATAGGCATTTCAGATATGGTTGCCGATAGGCATTTCAAATATAGGTGCTGATAGTCATTTCAGATGTTGTTTCTGATAGGCATTTCAAAAATAGGTTCCGATAGGCATTTCAATTATAGGTGCCGATAGGCATTTCAGATATACTTTCCGATTGGCACTTTAAAAATAGGTGCCGATAGTCATTTTAGATGTAGTTTCCGATAGGCATTTCAAAAATAGGTGCCGATAGGCATTTCAGATATAGGTGCCGATAGGCATTCAGGATATGGTTGCCGATAAGCATTTCAAATATAGGGGCTGATAGGCATTTCAGATGTAGTTTCCAATAGGCATTTCAAAAATAGGTGCCGATAGGCATTTCAGATATAGGTGCCGATAGGCATTTCAGATATAGTTGCCGATTGGCATTTTAAAAATAGGTGTCGATAGGCATTTCAGATATAGAAGCCGATAGGCATTTCAAATATAGGTGCCGATAGGCATTCCAGATATGTTTGCCGATAGGCATTTCAAATATAGGTGCTGATAGGCATTCCAGATGTAGTTTCAGATAGACATTTCAAAAAATGGTGCCGATAGGCATTTCAGATATAGGTGCCGATAGGCATTTCAGATATAGTTACCGATTGGCATTTCAAAAATATGTGCCGATAGGCATTTCAGATATAGGTGCCGATAGGCATTTCAGATATAGTTGCCGATATGCATTTTAAAAATAGGTGCCGATAGGCATTTCAGATATAGAAGCCGATAGGCATTTCAAATATAGGTGCCGATAGGCATTCCAGATAATGTTGCCGATAGGCATTTCAAATATAGGTGCTGATAGGCATTTTAGATGTAGTTTCCGATAGGCATTTCAAAAATAGGTACCGATAGGCATTTCAGATATAGGTGCCGATAGGCATTTCAGATATAGTTGCCGATTGGCATTTTAAAAATAGGTGCCGATAGGCATTTCAGATATAGAAGCCGATAGGTATTTCAAATATAGGTGTGGATAGGCATTTCAGATATGGTTGCTGATAGGCATTTCAAATATAGGTGCTGATAGTCATTTCAGATGTAATTTCCGATAGGCATTTTAAAAATAGGTTCCGATAGGCATTTCAGATATAGGTGCCGATAGGCATTTCAGATATACTTACCGATTGGCATTTTAAAAATATGTGCCGATAGGCATTTTAGATGTAGTTTCCGATAGGCATTTCAAAAATAGGTGCCGATAGGCATTTCAGATATATGTGCCGTTAGGCATATCAGATATAGTTGCCGATAGGCATTTAAAATATATGTGCCGATAGGAATTTCAAATATAGGTGTCGACCGGCATTTCAGATATAAATGCCGAAAGGCATTTCAGATATAGTTGCCGATTGGCATTTTAAAAACAGGTGCCGATAGGCATTTCAGATATAGAAGCCGATAGGTATTTCAAATATAGGTGTCGATAGGCATTTCAGATATGGTTGCCGATAGGCATTTCAAATATAGGAGCAGATAGGCATTTCAGATGTAGTTTCCGAAAGGCATTTCAAAAATATATGATAATAGGCATTTCAGATATAGGTGGCTATAGGCATTTCAGATATAGTTGCCGATTGGTATTTTAAAAATAGGTGCCGATAGGCATTTCAGATATAGAAGCCGATAGGCATTTCAAATATAGTTGCCTATAGGCATTCCAGATATGGTTGCCGATAGGCATATCAAATATAAGCGCTGATAATCATTTTAGATGTAGTTTCCGATAGGCATTTCAAAAATAGGTACCGATAGGCATTTCAGATATAGGTGCCGATAGGCATTTCAGATATAGTTGCCGATTGGCATTTTAAAAATAGGTGACGATAGGCATTTCAGATATAGAAGACGATAGGTATTTCAAATATAGGTGTGGATAGGCATTTCAGATATGGTTGCCGATAGGCATTTCAAATATAGGTGCTGATAGTCATTTCAGATGTAGTTTCCGATAGGCATTTTAAAAATAGGTTCCGATAGGCATTTCAGATATAGGTGCCGATAGGCATTTCAGATATACTTACCGATTGGCATTTTAAAAATATGTGCCGATAGGCATTTTAGATGTAGTTTCCGATAGGCATTTCAAAAATAGGTGCCGATAGGCATTTCAGATATATGTGCCGTTAGGCATATCAGATATAGTTGCCGATAGGCATTTAAAATATACTAGTTGACCTGTGCAAAACCTTTTTGCAGGCAACTTAACACCGCTTTCAAAGATCAATGTTTTTGGTATGGGTCTGCGGAAAAATTTTTTTTTACAATTTTTTTTTCCATCCGTTTTTGCGATGGTTTGTAAAGATCACTATGTGATTTGAATCACGCCTGCGGCGCCAATTATCTTTAACGGGGTACGCAAAACTTTTTTAAATGTGTTTCTACAATAGTTTTCCAATATCGATGTGTTTAGAATCACACCTGCGGCGCCAATTACCATTGCTGGCATACAAAAAACTTTTTTGAATGTGTCTTTAGAATAGTTCTCCAATATCAAAGTGTTATAAAATTTGTCTGGGACCCAATAACTATTCGGCCTAACGGCCTCGCCATATGGTCCAAAAAAAATTCGTCTGCGATTACTCGGTCTTACGACCTCGCGGTTAGGCCCAAAAGCGAATTAGGGCACGGCGGGCCTTCGGCCCGCAATAAATTGGTCTGCAACTCAATATCTACTCGCTCTTACGACCTCGGCATTAGGCCCAAAAAAAAAATAAGGCGCGGCGGGCCTTCGGCCCGCAATAAATTGGTCTGCGGCTCAATATCTACTCTGTCTTACGACCTCGCCATTAGGCCCAAAAAGAAATTAAGGCGCGGCGGGCTTTCGGCCCGCAATAAATTGGTCTGCAACTCAATATCTACTCGGTCTTACGACCTCGTCATTAGGCCCAAAAAGAAAATAAGGCGCGGCGGGCCTTCGGCCCGCAATAAATTGGTCTGCGACTCAATATCTACTCGGTCTTACGACCTCGCCATTAGGCCCAAAAGAAATTAAAATAAAAATAAAATAGTTCATGAAATTTTCAGATATCCTCATAAATAAAAAAGTTATAGCTAGTTTTCCTAAATGGCAATTTTCACTATTTTCTGAATAAATTCATTTTTCTGCACTACTTTGCCTATTCAACCGACTTTCTATCTCCACTAATAACAAAGTTACCCGTGTTAGCCCACGTCGGTTGAGACAGCCTGTATATATTATGTGTAAATAAAGTGAATTTGACTTTTCGCTTTAATATTCAAATTTTAAAGAAATAGGGTATTTTTCGTCAGATTTTATCTATTTTTACACTTGTTAAGCTTTTTTAAGCCTGTGTAAAAAGCGGAGTCCTAATAGGATCACTCTTGTGTCTATCTTTTCGTTTGTCACAGCTCTCTCCGATTCTACGGGACGAAAAGTGTTCAAATTTGATTCTTATATAAATGTCAGATGACGCAATGACGGATGTATAGCGTAAATAAACGAATTCCGAGTTTAGGGTAAATTTTAGGGGCTAAATTAGAAAATATATATTTCAAGTGCATCATGGACTTATCATATGAAAGGGTTCGCTATGAGAAATACAAATATATTTCCTTTATAATTTTAGAATGCGTAGCTCGAAAGATATTGAAAAAAAATACAAAAATCAAGCGTTAACCCTCTACCCCATCACAGTGAAAACGGAACTTCAAGTATGGAAGAAAAATATAGTCTGTAACGATACATTTACTGCATGATTTTGAAAGTTTTTTTTGACGTCAACTTCTGGAAAAAATACATATGAGGAGTATATTTACTTTTTTTTACAGATTTTAACTATCTATATTCATAGTAATGGTTTTTGAAACGTCTTAACAATGAAACATTTTTTGAAATTCGCACACTCGTACAATTAGTAATAATTCATTGAATGCAGTAATTTGACAACGATGCCTAAGTGAAGGCTTCTGTCTTGATCAATAATCATCTTTGTTCGACGTACTCCTTTTCAGTTAATCGCAAATTAATTTAAATGTATCATACTTTGTCTATGAATTTATTGCAATTTCGAAGGCAATTATATCTGTTTCTGTATTGAGAGCAAACTATTTTTATTATTTAAAAAAGAATTATTAGAAAAAATGCGTAATTACTTCAAATATTATCAATAAAAATAACTTTATTAACAATTGTTCAGAAATGATTGTTACAATTAACATCGAAGTTATAACAGATAAGAGAAAAAATACATAACCTCATTTTTAACAACATAATATTAATGTCAAATAAATGTTGTAGTTATTAAATACGATAATTTTTTAAAACAATTCCGACTGACCAATGTAGTATTTTTGTTTTAAAATTCCAATGTTGTCTTTCCAACAATTCGCATTCATTATAAGTAAATTTTCCAGAATACGTAGATATGAATTTATAACCCTTTTTCGGCATCTGTAAATATATTTAAATATGAACTAATTCACATAAGAAGTGTATAATATTTAAGAAAAAATGTTTAAACAAACCGTATTATAATTTTCTATATTCCAAATTGCAGCTCTATAATTTTTTTCTTCTTTAATTTGACACATGGAACGTATGTTCACGTCTGACATCTAATTGTGCGTTCAGTACACGACAACCTACACAAAGTGCTTATTTCGCCAATAAACGATATATTATATTTACCATTATAATATTATGTCGAATTATCTTAAATTTCGCTTTTAAATAACGATAGTCTACCGCTTACTGATTAGAAACTTTGAATTATCGTCGTTTACAAAAAATTGAGATTGAGATCACAATTATATGTCCGTCTCTATCTTACTAATTGTATATATTATGTCATCCTTTTGGCCCAATTAAATTTGAAGATTTCTCAGCAAAAATTATCGAGTCTGTCTCGGGTGTCTGTCAAAAGGTTCTATAATTAATAATTTACATGATTTTAGCAAAAAATTTACGGTCGATGGTCACAATTTTGTTAAATAATGTTAAAAACCAACCGTTTGACAGATAAATTCAATGTCATTGTTTGTTAGTCGTTTGTTTAAAATTGCAAATGTGTAAGATTTGTGGCCGTACTCAAAATTATAAGTCCGTCTCTTTCCTACTAACTACTTATATGGCAGGTCCTTGGCGAAATTATTTTTCGAGATATCTCAGCAAAAATTACCGGATTTGTCTCGAGCGTCTGTCAAAAGGTTCTATAATTATCAATGTACATGATTTTGGCAAAAAGTTTATGCCAGATGGCCATAATTTCGCTAAATAATGTCAAAAGTCAACCATTTGACAGCTATAAAATTATCATAATTTTTCAATCTTTTGTTTTTTATTTTACATGTCAAAATAGAAATTGATTTGTTCGACGAATGAACATGCGACAAAAAATAAACTTCTGTCCCCGTCAGTTTCATGTGATTTAGCGACGTATGTTTTTCAAAACTATCGGTTCGACTGATCGCATGTTAACTTCCCGCTTAAGTTAGACTGTGACTTTTATTTTTTTTTTGCTATTGCCCTAGCAAAACGACTGTTTCACAGTCTAAACGACAGAAAAAAAAAAGAGAAACGAATACTTTTATCGGCGAATTAAATACTTGAAAAAAGTCGCTTCGAACGCATCTTTTGCACTTTTCAGTTAGTCTTTTTGCTACTGAATCGTTTAAAACGCGTCACGACGTCGTACGACCAAAAATGGCCGAGATATGAGCAATTAAAATTTCCCCATGTTAAACGTCCTATGGTGACTCTGCGCGGGTCCGAACTTTTGGCTTTGGCGGCCGAACCGCACGCTCGAATTTCGCGTTCGAAGCGTCTCGTAAAAATAGAAAAATGAGCGAAAATCGTCCCAAAAGCGCATCCTCGTGCGATTTTTTTTACCATTTTAGCCGTCGATTTCAAATCGGCCCAATGCGTTTCAAATGGGGCCGAGGGCCTGTTTGAAAAATCGCCCCGACCGCGCCCCTAAAATGCAAAAAAAGCCCACCCCCCTATACAATAGAGCGTCGCGAGCTCTACAACCGGTAATTTTCCTGAATTTTTTCCTCCAAAAGTGTCAATTTCTATAGACACATAACTTTTTGGCCCTAAATTTAAGCGTTTTAATATATAAGACTAGTTGACCTGTGCAAAACCTTTTTGGAGGCAACTTAACACCGCTTTCAAAGATCAATGTTTTTGGTATGGGTCTGCGGAAAATTTTTTTTTTTAAACAATTTTTTTTTTGCATCCGTTTTTGCCATGGTTTGTAAAGATCACTGTGATTTGAATCACGCCTGCGGCGCCAATTATCTTTAACGGGATACGCAAAACTTTTTTAAATGTGTTTCTACAATAGTTTTCCAATATCGATGTGTTTAGAATCACGCCTGCGGCGCCAATTACCATTGCTGGCATACACAAAACTTTTTTGAATGTGTCTTTAGAATAGTTCTCCAATATCAAAGTGTTATAAAATTTGTCTGGGACCCAATAATTACTCGGCCTAAGCCCCGAGAGGCAAATTATAATATGGTAGAAACGAAGGCTCCACTACTGCTGTACAATCACACAAATTAAATGCTGTCAGTAATAATAGAATCATATACAGCGTATTCATAAAGTTCGGAAACGCTAAAATATCGCAAAGAAATAATATTTTTTGGAAAATGTTTCGAATAAAAGTTTCTCAATTCCAATCAACGCTTATTTTGATGACAAATATTTCCCCTTTAGGGGGTACACTTGCGGGGGACTAAGGTCAACTATAAAATTTCATATGGTAAACACTATTTTTCTCTATTAGGTCGTATTAAAAGTAAATTGATTAGAGCTCATATGATCCAAAAGATGAATTTCGGTTAAAAAAACTATCATAATCGTGTAATTACATTGCAAAGAACCATAACATTTTCTGGCAAAAGTAAAAACCCTAATTGCGATTTATCTCAAAACTGACATTTTGCAAATTCTTCGATGGCTAATATTTACACGCATATTAATTTCATAATTTATCACAATCATCATTATTTTGTATTGCAGCTCTGTATACTATTGCAAAAGGAAATATGTATATGAGGATTTGTCAAAATAAAATAATTTAAATTTTCATAAACATATCTTTGTAACAAAGTCAGCTCTTACTCTTATTTGGTAAGATCCTTATCACAAATGCTAAGCCACGATGTCCTTCTGACAACATAATATCATGCTTATGTCACCTCAATTTCAAAATACAGTATAATCTTTTGGGGAAGCTCCAAACACCTAATCAAACTGTTCAGACTACAAAAAAAAAATGCATCCGCAACATCATGAAAGTCGTTTATAGAGACTCGTGTATTCCGCTATTCAAAAAACTTATAATACTACCTTTGCCGTCAATATATATATTTGAATGCGCCTGTTACGTTAAGAAACATTTTGAATAGGTACTTTGTAGTTTGTACTACACATAAACGGACATACCTACCAAACACGACACAAAATAGACTTATATGCAGGACTTAACATATCATACAGTGTTATTAACAATTAAATAAATATCTACAATAACGTACCAGCGGACATAAAAATTCTTGAGCTTGAAAGATATAAAACAGTGCTATATCAACATTTAGTTAACAATTGCGTTTAAAGTGTCAGTGACTTCACTGTTCAGCTCCAACAAAACTAACAATATTTTAATCTATATCCATATTTTATATAAATTCTAATATTTCATAGACGGTGACAGTCGTTTGAAAATATTTTTTTCTAATATAGCATTGTAACAATGGTTGTTTCTCAATAATTATAGCTAACGATCGCTATTATAAGATACAGGAAATCAATTTGTAATCTGTTTCAATAGATCTGTAAATAAATGTATATATATATGAATAATTTCTATATTTTAGGAAACAAAATATTAGTTTTCATATTATAACCAAAAAATTATCAAGGTTAAAAAATGTTTTTTTTTTTCTTAATCGTTATACAAAAAGTTAATAATATATAAAATAACGTATAAACAAACCGTTTTATAATTGAAAATATCCCAAAATACATCAATTTCCATAGTAAGATGTGTATTTATTTTCATAGAGCTGTCAAAATAATTTCACGCCATTTTTAATTTTATCTAAACTGCTCACAGACATACGTCGTAATCGACATTACGCGACTCGATTTTATACGTCGTCTCTTTCTAACCAATTGCATATATGGCGACCTCTTGGCGGAATAATTTTTCGAAATATCTCAGCAAAAATCACCCGATTTGTCTCGGACGTCTGTCAAAATGTTCTATAATTATCAATTTACACGATTTTGGCAAAAAGTTTACGTCCGATGGGTATAATTTCGCTAAACAATGTTAAAAACCAATTCAACTGACAGCTAGAAAAAATTCAAATTTTATCAATCATTTATTTTAAATTTTACATTTCAAAATAGAATTGACTCGTTTCACGAATCAAAATGCGACAAAAAATAAACTTCTGTTTCCGTCACTTTCATGCAGTTTAGCGACGTATGTTTTTAAAAAAATTTGATCGATTTGTCGCGTGTTAATTTCGCATTTAAGTTAGACTGTGACTTTTAATTTTTTTTGCCATGCTAAGTGAGGACCCCACACGGTCACCGTCATAGGAACGGAACAAAAAAACAATAACGCCGACTTTTATTTGCGAATTAACGGCGTTAAAAAAGTCGTTTTCGACGCGTCTTTTGCACTTTGCAGTTAGAGTTTTTTCTCGCGCTTCGTTTAAACCCGTTCTCGACGTCGTGCGACGAAAAGTCGCCGAGATACGACCGATTCCGGACGACGGGTTAAGCAAATGGGACTTTTTTGTTTCCGCGTCGGCGCCCGAATTTTCGCCGAAAACCGTCCGCACGAAAACTCTTTAAAAAGAGGCGAAAAAAGTCTGCAATTCAAGACCGCCCTCGCCGCTGGGCGATTTTTTTACGATTTTAGCCGGGCGATTGAAAATTTTTTCAACGTTAAGAGATAGGCGATCGGGCGCCCCTTTAAAAAATCGCCCTGCGGCCCCCCTCGAAACGCAAATTTTGCCGATGCGACGTTGCGATGTAGAAATAATGCGCCCTCGTCGTAATTTTTTTTCGTAAAAATCCGTCCGAAATTGCACTTTTCTATAGACCGCAGGATTTGGGTTCGGAAAATTTTTCAACTTTAATATATGGGACTAGTTGACCTGTGCAAAACCATTTTGCAGGCAACTTAACACCGCTTTCAAAGATCAATGTTTTTGGTATGGGTCTGCGGAAAAAATTTTTTTTTACAAAATTTTTTTTTTGCATTCGTTTTTACCATGGTTTGTAAAGATCACTGTGATTTGAATCACGCCTGCGGCGCCAATTATTTTTAACGGGGTACGCAAAACTTTTTTAAATGTGTTTCTCCAATAGTTTTCTAATATCGATGTGTTTAGAATCACGCCTGCGGCGCCAATTACCATTGCTGGCATACACAAAACTTTTTTGAATGTGTCTTTAGAATAGTTCTCCAATATCAAAGTGTTATAAAATTTGTCTGGGACCCAATAACTACTCGGCCTAACGGCCTCGCCATGTGGTCCCAAAAAAATTCGTCTGCGATTACTCGGTCATAGACCCAAAAAAAAGTTAGGGCACACGGGCCTTCGGCCCGCAATAAATTGGTGCGGCTCAATATCTACTCGGCCTTACGACCTCGCCATTAGGCCCAAAAGGAAATTAAGGCGCAGCGGGCCTTCGGCCCGCAATAAATTGGTCTGCGACTCAATATCTACTCGGTCTTACGACCTCGTCATTAGGCCCAAAAAGAAAATAAGGCGCGGCGGGCCTTCGGCCCGCAATAAATTGGTCTGCGGCTCAATATCTACTCGGTCTTACGACCTCGCCATTAGGCCCAAAAAGAAATTAAGGCGCGGCGGGCCTTCGGCCCGCATTATATTGGTCTGCGACTCAATACCTACTCGGTCTTACGACCTCGCCATTAGAGCTAAAAAGAATATAAGGCGCGGCGGGCCTTCGGCCCGCAATAAATTGGTCTGCGACTCAATATCTACTCGGTCTTACGATCTCGCCGATCAGTCCAAGAAGACAGTTTTTGTTTTTTTATATCTGTCTAAATAAAATAATTTTCACTTATACCATTTATTTACTTTAGTATACAAATAGACGACCTTTGCAAAACCTTGCGAGTTTACACCGTTTTCAATGATCATTGTTTTTAGACGGGCCTTTAAGATACGTTTTTTATACATTTTTTTATACCTATTCTGCAAGTTGTCTCGTTGACTTTTCTCCATTAATTTCAAAGCTTGCTAAAACTAATTCGTCTTCACAGTGTTGAATGTTGCTTTTTTTCTTTGAAAATAAACCGTATACAATTAAATTTCTATTCTGCTTGAACCCACGTGGTGTTTTTGTTACGCTGAATGTGTGCGCAAAAATAGCTCGTTTCTTCAAATTTGAAAATGCTTGAGCCATCTTAGAGAGTAAATCAAACAAAATGAATTAGCAAAACTGTAGCGATCGCTCGACAGATTGTTAACCAGTCGGTATGTATTTGTTTCAACAAATTTTGTTTTACACGGCACACTGATCAGTATGGATATCGTCAAAAAGCTATTTTGGTCAGTTTTGTAGCTTTTGGTTCGTTTAGATATAGGATGTGCTATGTCAAATTATTCAAAAAAATAAGCAGAATTTGAATATTTGAATCTCCAAAACAGCGTCCATAAGAAAAGAAAAAAAAAAAAAAAAATATATATATATATATATATATATATATATATATATATTTCAAGTGCATCATGGACGTATCATATGAAAGGGTTCGCTATGAGAAATACTAATATATTTCCTTTATAATTTTAAAATGCGTAGCTCGAAAGATATTAAAGAAAATATACAAAAATCGAGCGTTAACCATCTCCCCCATCACGGTGAAAACTGAACTTCAATTTTAGAAAATAGGAAATATAGTTTATAGGAAAACCTAAACGAAAATCCAAGTCTTAAAGATCTCACGGAAAACTGAATGGTATCGAACCATCTTCACGTGAGCTCGACTCATTCTTGCTCGGTTTTTTTCTCATCTGTGACATACAGAGGTAAATTTATCACAATGAAGTCTGTATTTGAGCGTTGATTTTTTTTTTGATATTCTGAAAAAAAAATCCTTCATCGATTTTTAAAGAGACAGGGGCCGATTTTTTTAAATGTTCGATTCGAAAAAAATCTGTAAATATGATGCCATTTATTTATATGGTAGCCAATTTTGAACCATTATAATTCATCGGCGCCTTTTCCCCTAAGTTAACCTCGGTGACCACCCTCTGTAAATTTCGGCGTCATTTTGAAATTTACCATCTTTTAATTACATGAAAAATACCACGCGTAAGTTGGTCTCTATTTGATTAAATGAACGGTGTGTTTTCAAACCAACTATAAAATTTGATGGCCATCCGAGTTGAAAATTATTTTAAAATAACAGATACGTCTCTTAATCTCATTTCACGGATTATTCTATGTAATAAAAAAGGAATGCTGTTCACTGGTAGGCACAGCACTTGAAAACGGCAGGACCGATTTGGCTAATTTTTTCTCAAAATCAGAAAAATATTGATTAATATTTTCTATGGTATCTATTTTTCTTATATCCATGCCAAAGCCCCGCGAGGCTAAACTAATATGCTTGAGCCGGCGGCTCTACTATTGTTGTTGTGGTTGTCGAGCAGGTCGCTGCCCCGAGAGGCAAATTATAATATGGTAGAAACGAAGGCTCCACTACTGCTGTACAATCACACAAATTAAATGCTGTCAGTAATAATAGAATCATATACAGCGTGTTCAAAAAATTCGGAAACGCTAAAATATCGCAAAGAAATAGTATTTTTTGGAAAATGTTTCGAATAAGAGTTTCTCAATTCCAATCAACGCTTATTTTGATGACAAATATTTCCCCTTTAGGGGGTACACTTGCGGGGGACTGAGGTCAACTCTAAAATTTCATATGGTAAACACTATTTTTCTCTATTAGGTCGTATTAAAAGTAAATTGATTAGAGCTCATATGATCCAAAAGATGAATTTCGGTTGAAAAAACTATCAGAATCGTGTAATTACATTGCAAATAACCATAACATTTTCTGGCAAAAGTAAAAACCCTAATTGCGATTTATCTCAAAACTGACATTTTGCAAATACTTCGATGGCTAATTTTTACACGCATATTAATTTCATAATTTATCACAATCATCATTATTTTGTATTGCAACTCTGTATACTATTGCAAAAGGAAATATGTATATGAGGATTTGTCAAAATAAAATAATTTAAATTTTCATAAACATATCTTTGTAACAAAGTCAGCTCCTACTCTTGTTTGCTAAGATCCTTATCACAAATGCTAAGCCACGATGTCCTTCTGACCACATAATATCATGTTTATGTCACCTCAATTTCAAAATACAGTATATTCTTTTGGGGAAGCTCCAAACACCTAATCAAACTGTTCAGACTACAAAAAAATGCATTCGCATCATCATGAAAGTCGGCTATAGAGACTCGTGTATTCCGCTATTCAAAAAACTTATAATACTACCTTTGCCGTCAATATATATATTTGAATGCGCCTGTTACGTTAAGAAACATTTTGAATAGGTACTTTGTAGTTTGTACTACACATAAACGGACATAACTACCAAACACGACACAAAATAGACTTATATGCAGGACCTAACATATCATACAGTGTTATTAACAATTAAATAAATATCTACAATAACGTACCAGCGGACATAAAAATTCTTGAGCTTGAAAGATATAAAACAGTGTTATATCAACATTTAGTTAACAATTGCTTTTACAGTGTCAGTGACTTCACTGTTCAGCTCCAACAAAAATAACAATATTTTAATCTATATCCATATTTTATATAAATTGTAATATTTCATAGACGGTGACAGTCGTTTGAAAATATTTTTTTCTTATATAGCATTGTAACAATGGTTGTTTCTCAACAATTATAGCTAACGATCGCTATTATATTGCCGATTATGTTTAATCTATTACTTGGCTATAATATATGAACATTAACTTATATTTAAATAGTTATTTAATATTTTATATATTTTTTAATAATCTAATGTACAAAATGTATGACATATTCAATGGCTTTGCCTTTGTTGAATAAATATTATTATTGTTATGCACTACCGTCCCTTAACATTCCACGGGCCTTCCATTAGCGTCTAGCTTATACATAGTTGACTAATTTTGTACCACAAAACACGCTGAATTAAAGCAATTTCGAACGCAGTTACCTATATCTGTTTCGGTATTGAGAGCGAACTATTTTCATTATTTTAAAGGAAAAACATATTTAAAAAAATGCGTAATTCAAATATTATCAATAAAAATAATTTTATTAACAATTGTCAAATCATAACAAAAAGAAATATTTACATAGCCTCACATTTTTAAAAACATAATTCATGACAAATAATATTATATATACGATAATATCGTTATTAAATATGATTATATTTTGCAACAAATCCGATTGACAAATGTAGTCTTCTCGTTTAAAATTCCAATCTTCTCATTCCATCAATTTCACACATTCGAATTCACTGTAGGTAAATATTCAAAATATATAATAGGTAGAAGATACAGGATATCAATTTGTAATCTGTTTCAATAGATCTGTAAATAAATTCGTATATGACTAAATTCTATATTTTAGGAAACAAAATATTAGTTTTCATATTGTAACCAAAAAATTATCAAGGTTAAAAAATCTTTTTTTTTCTTAATCGTTATACAAAAAGTTAATAATATATAAAATAACGTATAAACAAACCGTTTTATAATTGAAAATATCCCAAAATACATCAATTTCCATAGTAAGATGTGTATTTATTTTCATAGAGCTGTCAAAATAATCTCACGCCATTTTTCATTTTTCTCTAAACTGCTCACAGACATACGTCGTAATCGACATTACGCGACTCGATTTTATACGTCGTCTCTCTCTAACCAACTGCATATATGGCGACCTCTTGGCGGAAGAATTTTTCGAAATATCTCAGCAAAAATCACCGGATTTGTCTCGGACGTCTGTCAAAATGTTCTATAATTATCAATTTACACGATTTTGGCAAAAAGTTTACGTCCGATGGGCGTAATTTCGCTAAACAATGTTAAAAACCAATTCAACTGACAGCTAGAAAAAATTCAAATTTTATCAATCATTTGTTTTAAATTTGACATTTCAAAATAGAATTGACTCGTTTCACGAATCAAAATGCGACAAAAAATAAACTTCTGTTTCCGTCACTTTCATGCAGTTTAGCGACGTATGTTTTTAAAAAAATTTGATCGATTTGTCGCGTGTTAATTTCGCATTTAAGTTAGACTGTGACTTTTAATTTTTTTTGCCATGCTAAGTGAGGACCCCACACGGTCACCGTCATAGGAACGGAACAAAAAAACAATAACGCCGACTTTTATTTGCGAATTAACGGCGTTAAAAAAGTCGTTTTCGACGCGTCTTTTGCACTTTGCAGTTGGAGTTTTTTCTCGCGCTTCGTTTAAAACCGGTCTCGACGTCGAGCGACGAAAACTCGCCGAGATACGACCGATTCCGGACGACGGGTTAATCAAATGGAACTTTTTTGTTTCCGCGTCTGCGCCCGAATTTTCGCCGAAAACCGTCCGCGCGAAAACTCTTTAAAAAGAGGCGAAAAAAGTCTGCAATTCAAGACCGCCCTCGCCGCTGGGCGATTTTTTTACGATTTTAGCCGGGCGATTGAAAATTTTTTCAACGTTTAAAAAATCGCCCTGCGGCCCCCCTAAATATGCAAATTTAGCCGATGCGACGTTGAGATGTAGAAATAATGCGCCCTCGTCGTAATTTTTTTTCGTAAAAATCCCTCAAAAATTGCACTTTTCTATAGACCGCCCGTTTGTACCTCGAAAAATTTTTCAGCTTTAATATAAGGGGACTAGTTGACCTGTGCAAAACCTTTTTGCAGGCAACTTAACACCGCTTTCAAAGATCAATGTTTAAGGTATGGGTCTGCGGAAAAATTTTTTTTTACAAAATTTTTTTTTTTTTGCATCGGTTTCTGCCATGGTTTGTAAAGATCACTGTGATTTGAATCACGCCTGCGGCGCCAATTATCTTTAACGGGGTACGCAAAACTTTTTTAAATGTGTTTCTAAAATAGTTTTCCAATATCGATGTGTTTAGAATCACGCCTGCGGCGCCAATTACCATTGCTAGCATACACAAAACTTTTTTGAATGTGTCTTTAGAATAGTTCTCCAATATCAAAGTGTTATAAAATTTGTCTGGGACCCAATAAATTACTCGGCCTAACGGCCTCGCCATATGGTCCCAAAAAAATTCGTCTACGATTACTCGGTCTTACGACCTCGCCGTTAGGCCCAAAAAGAAATTAGGGCACAGCGGGCCTTCGGCCCGCAATAAATTGGTCTGCAACTCAATATCTACTCGGTCTTACGACCTCGGCATTAGGCCCAAAAAGAAAATAAGACGCGGCGGGTCTTCGGCCCGCAATTGATTGGTCTGCGGCTCAATATCTACTCGGTCTTACGACCTCGCCATTAGGCCCAAAAAGAAATTAAGGCGCGGCGGGCCTTCGGCCCGCAATAAATTGGTCTGCAACTCAATATCTACTCGGTCTTACGACCTCGCCATTAGGTCCAAAAAGAAATTAAGGCGCGGCGGGCCTTCGGCCCGCAATAAATTGGTCTGCGGCTCAATATCTACTCGGTCTTACGACCTCGCCATTAGGCCCAAAAAGAAATTAAGGCGCGGCGGGCCTTCGGCCCGCAATAAATTGGTCTGCGACTCAATATCTACTCGGTCTTACGACCTCGCCATTAGGCCCAAAAAGAAAATAAGGCGCGGCGGGCCTTCGGCCCGCAATAAATTGGTCTGCGACTCAATATCTACTCGGTCTTACGACCTCGCCATTAGGCCCAAAAAGAAATTAAGGCGCGGCGGGCCTTCGGCCCGCAATAAATTGGTCTGCGGCTCAATATCTACTCGGTCTTACGACCTCGCCATTAGGCCCAAAAAGAAATTAAGGTGCGGCGGGCCTTCGGCCCGCAATAAATTGGTCTGCGACTCAATATCTACTCGGTCTTACGATCTCGCCGATCAGTCCAAGAAGACAGTTTCTGTTTTTTTATATCTGTCTAAATAAAATAATTTTCACTTATACCATTTATTTACTTTAGTATCCAAATAGACGACCTTTGCAAAACCTTGCGAGTTTACACCGTTTTCCATGATCAATGTTTTTAGTACGGGCCTTTAACATACGTTTTTTTATACATTTTTATACCTATTCTGCAAGTTGTCTCGTTGACTTTTCTCCATTAATTTCAAAGCTTGCTAAAACTAATTCGTCTTCACAGTGTTGAATGTTGTTTTTTTTCTTTGAAAATAAACCGTATACCGTTTCTATTTAAGTTCCTTAAAGTTATGGAATAAGGTTGTCGCTTTTCTGGATAAACGTTCAAGTATTCTGCTTGAACCCACGTGGTGTTTTTGTTACGCTGAATGTGTGCGCAAAAATAGCCTGTTTTTCAAATTTGAAAATGCTTGAGCCATCTTAAAGAGTAAATCAAACAAAATGAATTAGCAAAACTCGCTCGACATATTGTTAACCTGTCGGTATGTATTTGTTTCAACAAATTTTGTTTTACACGGCACACTGATCAGTATGAATAACGTCAAAAAGCTATTTTGGTCAGTTTTATAGCTTCTGGTTCGTTTAGATATAGGATGTGCAATGTCAAATTATTCAAAACAATAAGTAGATTTTGAATATCTGAAAATCCAAAACAGCGTCTATAAGAAAAATCAAAGTTCATGTCAATATCTCATTACGTAGTGGAAATAAAAAAATTAAATTTACGCCACTGAAGAGACTTTAAAAAGTTATCATAAAATGTTTAATGAAATTTTCATATATCTTCATAAATAAAAAAGTTATGGCCAGTTTTTCTAAATGGAAATTTTCACTATTTTCTGAATAAATTAATTTTTCTGCACTACTTTGCCTCTTTAACCGACTTTATATCTCCACTAACAACAAAGTTAACCGTGTTAGCCCACGTCGGTTGAAACACCCTGTATATATTATGTATAAATAAAGTGAATTTGACTTCTCGCATTAATATTCAAATTTTAAAGAAATCGGGTATTTTTCGTCAGATTTTATGTATTTCTACACTGGTTTTTAAGCCTGTGTACCGAATACTAACTTCATCGAATCAATGGCTTTACCTTTGTTGAATAAATATTATTATTATTATGCACTACCGTCTCTTAACATTCCACGGGCCTCCCATTAGCGCATTAGCGTCCAGCTTATACATAGCTGACTAATTTTGTACCACAGAACTCGCTGAATTAAAGCAATTTCGAACGTAGTTATATCTGTTTCGGTATTGAGAGCGAACTATTTTCATTATTTCAAAGGAAAAACATATTTAAAAAAATGCGTAATTACTTTAAATATTATCAATAAAAATAATTTTATTAACAATTGTCAAATCATAACAAAAAGAAATATTTACATAACCTCACGTTTTTAAAAACATAATTCATGACAAATAATATTATATATATGATAATATCGTTATTAAATATGATCATATTTTGCAATAAATCTGATTGACCAATATAGTCTTCTCGTTTAAAATTCTAATCTTGTCATTCCATCAATTTTACACAATATTCGAATTCACTGTAGGTAAATCAATTTGTAATCTGTTTCAATAGATCTGTAAATAAATGTATATATAGGTATATATGAATAATTTCTATATTTTAGGAAACAAAATATTAGTTTTCATATTATAACCAAAAAATTATCAAGGTTAAAAAATGTTTTTTTTTTCTTAATCGTTATATACAAAAAGTTAATAATATATAAAATAACGTATAAACAAACCGTTTTATTATTGAAAATATCCCAAAATACATCAATTTCCATAGTAAGATGTGTATTTATTTTCATAGAGCTGTCAAAATAACCCCACGCCATTTTTAATTTTATCTGAACTGCTCATAGACATACGTCGTAATCGACATTACGCGACTCGATTTTATACGTCGTCTCTTTCTAACCAATTGCATATATGGCGACCTCTTGGCGGAATAATTTTTCGAAATATCTCAGCAAAAATCACCCGATTTGTCTCGGACGTCTGTCAAAATGTTCTATAATTATCAATTTACACGATTTTGGCAAAAAGTTTACGTCCGATGGGTATAATTTCGCTAAACAATGTTAAAAACCAATTCAACTGACAGCTAGAAAAAATTCAAATTTTATCAATCATTTGTTTTAAATTTCGCATTTCAAAATAGAATTGACTCGTTTCACGAATCAAAATGCGACAAAAAATAAACTTGTGTCCCCGTCACTTTCATGTAGTTTAGCGACGTATGTTTTAAAAAAAATTTGATCGATTTGTCGCGTGTTAATTTCGCATTTAAGTTAGACTGTGACTTTTACTTTTTTTTGCCATGCTAAGTGAGAACCCCACACGGTCACCGTCATAGGAACGGAACAAAAAAACAATAACGCCGACTTTTATTTGCGAATTAGCGGCGTTAAAAAAGTCGTTTTCGACGCGTCTTGTGCACTTTGCAGATAGAGTTTTTTCTCGCGCTTCGTTTAAAACCGGTCTCGACGTCGTGCGACGAAAACTGGCCGAGATACGACCGATTCCGGACGACGGGTTAATCAAATGGGAGTTTTTTGTTTCCGCGTCGGCGCCCGAATTTTCGCCGAAAACCGTCCGCGCGAAAACTCTTTAAAAAGAGGCGAAAAAAGTCTGCAATTCAAGACCGAACTCGCCGCTGGGCGATTTTTTTACGATTTTAGCCGAGCGTTTAAAGACGCCTCTCAACGTTATCCTTACGGGAGACGGGGTCGACTTTGAAAAATCGCCGGGGCTACGCCCCGCAAACGCAAGACACCCGAATAGCGCTACGCATCGAGTCAAAAAGTCCTCTCTGAGTACTTTTTTTAGCGAATTTTTTCGTCCGAAAATGCGAATTTGTATAGCTGCCAAATTTTTTTTTTTTCGTTTTTTGCCTGTTAATACAAGTGGACTAGTTGACCTGTGCAAAACCTTTTTGCAGGCAACTTAACACCGCTTTCAAAGATCAATGTTTTTGGTATGGATCTGCAGAAAAATTTTTTTTTACAAATTTTTTTTTTTTTGCATCCGTTTTTGCCATGGTTTGTAAAGATCACTGTGATTTGAATCACGCCTGCGGCGCCAATTATCTTTAACGGGGTACGCAAAACTTTTTTAAATGTGTCTCTACAATAGTTTTCCAATATCGATGTGTTTAGAATCACGCCTGCGGCGCCAATTACCATTGCTGGCATACACAAAACTTTTTTGAATGTGTCTTTAGAATAGTTCTCCAATATCAAAGTGTTATAAAATTTGTCTGGGACCCAATAATTACTCGGCCTAACGGCCTCGCCATATGGTACCAAAAAAATTCGTCTGCGATTACTCGGTCTTACGACCTCGCCGATAGGCCGAAAAAGAAATTAGGGCACAGCGGGCCTTCGGCCCGCAATAAATTGGTCTGCAACTCAATATCTACTCGGTCTTACGACCTCGGCATTAGGCCCAAAAAGAAAATAAGACGCGGCGGGCCTTCGGCCCGCAATAGATTGGTTTGCGGCTCAATATCTACTCTGTCTTACGACCTCGCCATTAGGCTCAAAAAGAAATTAAGACGCGGTGGGCCTTCGGCCCGCAATAAATTGGTCTGCGGCTCAATATCTACTCGGTCTTACGACCTCGCCATTAGGCCCAAAAAGAAATTAAGGTGCGGCGGGCCTTCGGCCCGCAATAAATTGGTCTGCGTCTCAATATCTACTCGGTCTTACGACCTCGCCATTAGGCCCAAAAAGAAATTAAGGTGCGGCGGGCCTTCGGCCCGCAATAAATTGGTCTGCGACTCAATATCTACTCGGTCTTACGATCTCGCCGATCAGTCCAAGAAGACAGTTTTTGTTTTTTTATATCTGTCTAAATAAAATAATTTTCACTTATACCATTTATTTACTTTAGTATCCAAATAGACGACCTTTGCAAAACCTTGCGAGTTTACACCGTTTTCAATGATCAATGTTTTTAGTACGGGCCTTTAACATACGTTTTTTTATACATTTTTATACCTATTCTGCAAGTTGTCTCGTTGACTTTTCTCCATTAATTTCAAAGCTTGCTAAAACTAATTCGTCTTCACAGTGTTGAATGTTGTTTTTTTTCTTTGAAAATAAACCGTATACCGTTTCTATTTAAGTTCCTTAAAGTTATGGAATAAGGTTGTCGCTTTTCTGGATAAACGTTCAAGTATTCTGCTTGAACCCACGTGGTGTTTTTGTTACGCTGAATGTGTGCGCAAAAATAGCCTGTTTTTCAAATTTGAAAATGCTTGAGCCATCTTAAAGAGTAAATCAAACAAAATGAATTAGCAAAACCCTCTCGACATATTGTTAACCTGTCGGTATGTATTTGTTTCAACAAATTTTGTTTTACACGGCACACTGTTCAGTATGGATAACGTCAAAAAGCTATTTTGGTCAGTTTTGTAGCTTCTGGTTCGTTTAGATATAGGATGTGCTATGTCAAATTATTTATAACAATAAGCAGATTTTAAATATCTGAAAATCCAAAACAGCGTCTATAAGAAAAATCAAAGTTCATGTCAATATCTCATTACGTAGTGGAAATAAAAAAATTAAATTTACGCCACTGAAAAGACCTTAAAAAGTTATCATAAAATGGTTAATGAAATTTTCATATATCTTCATAAATAAAAAAGTTATGGCCAGTTTTTCTAAATGGAAATTTTCACTATTTTCTGAATAAATTAATTTTTCTGCACTACTTTGCCTCTTTAACCGACTTTCTATCTCCCCTAACAACAAAGTTACCCGTGTCAGCCCACGTCGGTTGAAACACCCTGTATATATTATGTGTAAATAAAGTGAATTTGACTTCTCGCATTAATATTCAAATTTTAAAGAAATCGGGTATTTTTCGTCAGATTTTGTGTATTTCTACACTTGTTAACTTTTTTAAGCCTGTGTACCGAATACTAACTTCATCGAAGCATAGTTAGGGCTCCGTATATCCGATGAAAAAGCGGAGTCCTTATAGGATCACTCTTGTGTCTGTCTTTTCGTTTGTCACAGCTCTCTCCGATTCTACGGGACGAAAAGTGTTGAAATTTTATTCAAAAATTCCTTCGATGCTAAAAGATGATTCTAGCTTACATTATTTCAAATGAATTTATAAAAAACAAATGCGTAATTATCTCAAATATTATTGTTGAAAGCAGCTTTACCGATGGCAATTTGACCCGATGCCTACGAAATCGCTTCGGTCTTGACCGATAGTTATCTATAATAGAAATTTCTTTGATGCTCATAGTTATATTTAACTTACACTATTAGTCTATGAATTTATTGCAATTTTGAAGGCAATTATATCTGTTTCTGTATTGAGAGCAAACTATTTTCGTTATTTAAAAAAAGAATTATTAGAAAAAATGCGTAATTACTTCAAATATTATCAATAAAAATAAGTTTATAAACATTTATTCAAAAAATATTGTTACAATAATATCAAAAATAAACTAAAAAAGAAAAAATATACATAACCTCATTTTTAACAGCATAACTTACGTCAAAAAAATGTTGTGGTTATTAAAAACGATAATTTTTTAAAACAAATCCGACTGACAAATGTAGTATTTATGTTTTAAAATTCCAATATATTGTCATTTCAACAATTCTTTACATTCGCATTCATTATAAGTAAGTAAATAATTTCCAAAATACAGGAATGAATTTATAACCTTATTTCGTGATCTGTAAATAAATTTGAATATGAACTATTTCAACTATTTCAAGAAGTATATAATAATTAAGAAAAAATGTTTAAACAAACCGTATTATAATTTTCTATATTCCAAAAATCAGCTTTGATAGGTTTGTATTCAATCATCTCACACATAGAACGTATAGGGTACGTTTGACATCTGATTGTGTGTTTAGTACACGACAATCCACACTAAATGCTTAATTCGCCAATAAATAATATAAATACCATTATAATATGTCAAATTATCTTAAATTTCGTTTTTAAATAACGATAAGCTACCGCTTACTGGTTAGAGACTTTGAATTATCATTTATAAAAAAGTTTCCGCCTGTCAGATTAACCTTTCATATGTATCAGATGTCAGACTGTGTACAATGATCAAAATAAGATCAAAATTATATGTCCGTCTCTATCTTACTACTTGTATATATTATGTCATCCTTTTGGCCGAATTAAATTTGAAGATTTCTCAGCAAAAATTATCGAGTCTGTCTCGGGTGTCTGTCAAAAAGTTTTATAATTAATAATTTACATGATTTTGGCAAAAAAATTACGGTCGATGGTCACAATTTCGTTAAATAATGTTAAAAACCAACCGTTTGACAGATAAATTATATGTCATTGTTTGTAGTTGTTTGTTTAAAATGTCAAATGTGTAAGATTTGTGGCCGTACTCAAAATTATATGTCTGTCTCTTTCTTACTAACTACTTATATGGCAGGTCCTTGGCGAAATTATTTTTCGAGATATCTCAGCAAAAATGACCGGATTTGTCTCGGGCGTGTGTCAAAAGGTTCTATAATTGTCAATTTACACGATTTTGGCAAAAAGTTTACGTCCGATGGCCGTAATTTCGCTAAACAATGTTAAAAACCAATTCAACTGACGGCTAGAAAAAATTCAAATTTTATCAATCATTTGTTTTAAATTTGACATTTCAAAATAGAATTGACTCGTTTCACGAATCAAAATGCAACAAAAAATAAACTTCTGTCCCCGTCACTTTCATGTAGTTTAGCGACGTATGTTTTTAAAAAAATTTGATCGATTTGTCGCGTGTTAATTTCGCATTTAAGTTAGACTGTGACTTTTAATTTTTTTTGCCATGCTAAGTGAGAACCCCACACGGTCACCGTCATAGGAACGGAACAAAAAAACAATAACGCCGACTTTTATTTGCGAATTAACGGCGTTGAAAAAGTCGTTTTCGACGCGTCTTTTGCACTTTGCAGTTAGAGTTTTTTCTCGCGCTTCGTTTAAAACCGGTCTCGACGTCGTGCAACGAAAACTCGCCGAGATACGACCGATTCCGGACGACGGGTTAATCAAATGGGACTTTTTTGTTTCCGCGTCGGCGCCCGAATTTTCGCCGAAAACCGTCCGCACAAAAACTCTTTAAAAAGAGGCGAAAAAAGTCTGCAATTCAAGACCGGCCTCGCCGCTGGGCGATTTTTTTACGATTTTAGCCGGGCGATTGAAAATTTTTTCAACGTTAAGAGATAGGCGATCGGGCGCCCCTTTAAAAAATCGCCCTGCGGCCCCCCTTGAAACGCAAATTTTGCCGATGCGACGTTGGGATGTAGAAATAATGCACCCTTTTCGTAATTTTTTTTCGTAAAAATCCGTCAAAAATTGCACTTTTCTATAGACCCCCCGTTTGTACCTCGAAAAAATTAGTAGCTTTATTATAAGGGGACTAGTTGACCTGTGCAAAACCTTTTTGCAGGCAACTTAACACCGCTTTCAAAGATCAATGTTTTTGGTATGGGTCTGCGGAAAAAATTTTTTTTTACAAAATTTTTTTTTTGCATTCGTTTTTGCCATGGTTTGTAAAGATCACTGTGATTTGAATCACGCCTGCGGCGCCAATTATTTTTAACGGGGTACGCAAAACTTTTTTAAATGTGTTTCTCCAATAGTTTTCTAATATCGATATGTTTAGAATTACGCCTGCGGGGCCAATTACCATTGCTGGCATACACAAAACTTTTTTGAATGTGTCTTTAGAATAGTTCTCCAATATCAAAGTGTTATAAAATTTGTCTGGGATCCAATAATTACTCGGCCTAACGGCCTCGCCATGTGGTCCCAAAAAAATTCATCTGCGATTACTCGGTCTTAGACCCAAAAAAAATTAGTGTACGGCGGGCCTTCGGCCCGCAATAAATTGGTCTGCAACTCAATATCTACTCGGTCTTACGACCTCGGCATTAGGCCCAAAAAGAAAATAAGGCGCGGCGGGCCTTCGGCCCGCAATAAATTGGTCTGCGGCTCAATATTTACTCGGCCTTACGACCTCGCCATTAGGCCCAAAAAGAAATTAAGGCGCGGCGGGCCTTCGGCCCGCAATAAATTGGTCTGCGACTCAATATCTACTCGGTCTTACGACCTCGTCATTAAGCCCAAAAAGAAAATAAGGCGTGGCGGGCCTTCGGCCCGCAATAAATTGGTCTGCGGCTCAATATCTACTCGGTCTTACGACCTCGCCATTAGGCCCAAAAAGAAATTAAGGCGCGGCGGGCCTTCGGCCCGCAATATATTGGTCTGCGATTCAATATTTACTCGGTCTTACGACCTCGTCATTAGAGCCAAAAAGAATATAAGGCGCGGCGGGCCTTTGGCCCGCAATTGATTAGTGTGCGACTCAATATCTACTCGGTCTTACGATCTCGACGATCAGTCCAAGAAGACAGTTTTTGTTTTTTTATATCTGTCTAAATAAAATAATTTTCACTTATACCATTTGTTTACTTTAGTATCCAAATAGACGACCTTTGCAAAATCTTGCGAGTTTACACCGTTTTCAATGATCAATGTTTTTAGTACGGGCCTTTAACATACGTTTTTTATACATTTTTTTATACCTATTCTGCAAGTTGTCTCGTTGACTTTTCTCCATTAATTTCAAAGCTTGCTAAAACTAATTCGTCTTCACAGTGTTGAATGCTGCTTTTTTTCTTTGAAAATAAACCGTATACCATTAAATATCTATTCTGCTTGAACCCACGTGGTGTTTTTGTTACGCTGAATGTGTGCGCAAAAATAGCTCGTTTCTTCAAATTTGAAAATGCTTGAGCCATCTTAGAGAGTAAATCAAACAAAATGAATTAGCAAAACTGTAGCGATCGCTCGACTGATTGTTAACCTGTCGGTATGTATTTGTTTCAACAAATTTTGTTTTACACGGCACACTGATCAGTATGGATAACGTCAAAAAGCTATTTTGGTCAGTTTTGTAGCTTCTGGTTCGTTTAGATATAGGATGTGATATGTCAAATTATTCAAAAAAATAAGCAGAATTTGAATATCTGAAACTCCAAAACAGCGGCCATAAGAAAAAAAAAAAAAAAAAATATATATATATATATATATATATATATACATATATATATATATATATATATATATATATATATATACATATATATATATATATATATATATATATATATATATATATATATATATATATATTTCAAGTGCATCATGGACGTATCATATGAAAGGGTTCGCTATGAGAAATACTAATATATTTCCTTTATAATTTTAAAATGCGTAGCTCGAAAGATTTTAAAGAAAATATACAAAAATCGAGCGTTAACCATCTCCCCCATCACGGTGAAAACTGAACTTCAATTTTAGAAAATAGGAAATATAGTTTATAGGAAAACCTAAACGAAAATCCAAGTCTTAAAGATCTCACGGAAAACTGAATGGTATCGAACCATCTTCACGCGAGCTCGACTCATTCTTGCTCGGTTTTTTTCTCATCTGTGACATACAGAGGTAAATTTATCACAATGAAGTCTGTATTTGAGCGTTGATTTTTTTTTTGATATTCTGAAAAAAAAATCCTTCATCGATTTTTAAAGAGACAGGGGCCGATTTTTTTAAATGTTCGATTCGAAAAAAATCTGTAAATATGATGCCATTTATTTATATGGTAGCCAATTTTGAACCATTATAATTCATCGGCGCCTTTTCCCCTAAGTTAACCTCGGTGACCACCCTCTGTAAATTTCGGCGTCATTTTGAAATTTACCATCTTTTAATTACATGAAAAATACCACGCGTAAGTTGGTCTCTATTTGATTAAATGAACGGTGTGTTTTCAAACCAACTATAAAATTTGATGGCCATCCGAGTTGAAAATTATTTTAAAATAACATATACGTCTCTTAATCTCATTTCACGGATTATTCTATGTAATAAAAAAGGAATGCTGTTCACTGGTAGGCACAGCACTTGAAAACGGCAGGACCGATTTGGCTAATTTTTTCTCAAAATCAGAAAAATATTGATTAATATTTTCTATGGTATCTATTCTTCTTATATCCATGCCAAAGCCCCGCGAGGCTAAACTAATATGCTTGAGCCGGCGGCTCTACTATTGTTGTTGTTGTTGTCGAGCAGGTCGCTGCCCCGAGAGGCAAATTATAATATGGTAGAAACGAAGGCTCCACTACTGCTGTACAATCACACAAATTAAATGCTGTCAGTAATAATAGAATCATATACAGCGTGTTCAAAAAATTCGGAAACGCTAAAATATCGCAAAGAAATAGTATTTTTTGGAAAATGTTTCGAATAAGAGTTTCTCAATTCCAATCAACGCTTATTTTGATGACAAATATTTCCCCTTTAGGGGGTACACTTGCGGGGGACTGAGGTCAACTCTAAAATTTCATATGTTAAACACTATTTTTCTCTATTAGGTCGTATTAAAAGTAAATTGATTAGAGCTCATATGATCCAAAAGATGAATTTCGGTTGAAAAAACTATCAGAATCGTGTAATTACATTGCAAATAACCATAACATTTTCTGGCAAAAGTAAAAACCCTAATTGCGATTTATCTCAAAACTGACATTTTGCAAATACTTCGATGGCTAATATTTACACGCATATTAATTTCATAATTTATCACAATCATCATTATTTTGTATTGCAACTCTGTATACTATTGCAAAAGGAAATATGTATATGAGGATTTGTCAAAATGAAATAATTTAAATTTTCATAAACATATCTTTGTAACAAAGTCAGCTCCTACTCTTGTTTGCTAAGATCCTTATCACAAATGCTAAGCCACGATGTCCTTCTGACCACATAATATCATGCTTATGTCACCTCAATTTCAAAATACAGTATAATCTTTTGGGGAAGCTCCAAACACCTAATCAAACTGTTCAGACTACAAAAAAATGCATTCGCATCATCATGAAAGTCGGCTATAGAGACTCGTGTATTCCGCTATTCAAAAAACTTAAAATACCACCTTTGCCGTCAATATATATATTTGAATGCGCCTGTTACGTTAAGAAACATTTTGAATAGGTACTTTGTAGTTTGTACTACACATAAACGGACATAACTACCAAACACGACACAAAATAGACTTATATGCAGGATCTAACATATCATACAGTGTTATTAACAATTAAATAAATATCTACAATAACGTACCAGCGGACATAAAAATTCTTGAGCTTGAAAGATATAAAACAGTGCTATATCAACATTTAGTTAACAATTGCTTTTACAGTGTCAGTGACTTTACTGTTCAGCTCCAACAAAAATAACAATATTTTAATCTATATCCATATTTTATATAAATTGTAATATTTCATAGACGGTGACAGTCGTTTGAAAATATTTTTTTCTTATATAGCATTGTAACAATGGTTGTTTCTCAACAATTATTATGTTTAATCTATTACTTGGCTATAATATATGAACATTAACTTATATTTTAATAGTTATTTAATATTTTATATATTTTTTAATAATCTAATGTAGGTACAAAATGTATGACATATTCAATGGCTTTGCCTTTGTTGAATAAATATTATTATTGTTATGCACTACCGTCTCTTAACATTCCACGGGCCTTCCATAAGCGTCTAGCTTATACATAGTTGACTAATTTTGTACCACAAAACACGCTGAATTAAAGCAATTTCGAACGCAGTTACCTATATCTGTTTCGGTATTGAGAGCGAACTATTTTCATTATTTTAAAGGAAAAACATATTTAAAAAAATGCGTAATTCAAATATTATCAATAAAAATAATTTTATTAACAATTGTCAAATCATAACAAAAAGAAATATTTACATAGCCTCACATTTTTAAAAACATAATTCATGACAAATAATATTATATATACGATAATATCGTTATTAAATATGATTATATTTTGCAACAAATCCGATTGACAAATGTAGTCTTCTGGTTTAAAATTTAAATCTTCTCATTCCATCAATTTCACACATTCGAATTCACTGTAGGTAAATATTCAAAATATATAATAGGTAGAAGATACAGGATATCAATTTGTAATCTGTTTCAATAGATCTGTAAATAAATTCGTATATGACTAATTTCTATATTTTAGGAAACAAAATATTAGTTTTCATATTGTAACCAAAAAATTATCAAGGTTAAAAAATGTTTTTTTTTTCTTAATCGTTATACAAAAAGTTAATAATATATAAAATAACGTATAAACAAACCGTTTTATAATTGAAAATATCCCAAAATACATCAATTTTCATAGTAAGATGTGTATTTATTTTCATAGAGCTGTCAAAGTAATCTCACGCCATTTTTAATTTTATCTAAACTGCTCACAGACATACGTCGTAATCGACATTACGCGACTCGATTTTATACGTCGTCTCTCTCTAACCAATTGCATATATGGCGACCTCTTGGCGGAATAATTTTTCGAAATATCTCAGCAAAAATCACCCGATTTGTCTCGGACGTCTGTCAAAATGTTCTATAATTATCAATTTACACGATTTTGGCAAAAAGTTTACGTCCGATGGGTATAATTTCGCTAAACAATGTTAAAAACCAATTCAACTGACAGCTAGAAAAAATTCAAATTTTATCAATCATTTGTTTTAAATTTTACATTTCAAAATAGAATTGACTCGTTTCACGAATCAAAATGCGACAAAAAATAAACTTCTGTCCCCGTCACTTTCATGTAGTCTAGCGACGTATGTTTTTAAAAAAATTTGATCGATTTGTCGCGTGTTAATTTCGCATTTAAGTTAGACTGTGACTTTTAATTTTTTTTGCCATGCTAAGTGAGGACCCCACACGGTCACCGTCATAGGAACGGAACTAAAAAAACAATAACGCCGACTTTTATTTGCGAATTAACGGCGTTAAAAAAGTCGTTTTCGACGCGTCTTTTGCACTTTGCAGTTAGAGTTTTTTCTCGCGCTTCGTTTAAAACCGGTCTCGACGTCGTGCGACGAAAAGTCGCCGAGATACGACCGATTCCGGACGACGGGTTAATCAAATGGGACTTTTTTGTTTCCGCGTCGGCGCCCGAATTTTCGCCGAAAACCGTCCGCGCGAAAACTCTTTAAAAAGAGGCGAAAAAAGTCTGCAATTCAAGACCGCCCTCGCCGCCGGGCGATTTTTTTACGATTTTAGCCGGGCGATTGAAAATTTTTTCAACGTTAAGGGATAGGCGATCGGACGCCCCTTTAAAAAATCGCCCTGCGGCCCCCCTCGAAACGCAAATTACGCCGATGCGACGTTGGGCTGTAGAAATAGTGCGCCCTTTTCGTAATTTTTTTTCGTAAAAATTCGTCCGAAATTGCACTTTTCTATAGACCCCCCGTTTGTACCTCGGAAAATTTTTGCGTTTTAATATATGGGACTAGTTGACCCGTGCAAAACCTTTTTGCAGGCAACTTAACACCGCTTTCAAAGATCAATGTTTTTGGTATGGGCTGCGGAAAAAATTTTTTTTTACAAAATTTTTTTTTTTTGCATCCGTTTTTGCCATGGTTTGTAAAGATCACTGTGATTTGAATCACGCCTGCGGCGCCAATTATCTTTAACGGGGTACGCAAAACTTTTTTAAATGTGTTTCAACAATAGTTTTTCAATATCGATGTGTTTAGAATCACGCCTGCGGCGCCAATTACCATTGCTGGCATACACAAAACTTTTTTGAATGTGTCTTTAGAATAGTTCTCCAATATCAAAGTGTTATAAAATTTGTCTGGGACCCAATAATTACTCGGCCTAACGGCCTCGCCATGTGGTCACAAAAAAATTCATCTGCGATTACTCGGTCTTAACCCAAAAAAAAAGTAAGGGCACGGCGGGCCTTCGGCCCGCAATAAATTGGTCTGCAACTCAATATCTACTCGGTCTTACGACCTCGGCATTAGGCCCAAAAAGAAAATAAGGCGCGGCGGACCTTCGGCCCGCAATAAATAGGTCTGCGACTCAATATCTACTCGGTCTTACGACCTCGTCCTTAGGCCCAAAAAGAAAATAAGGCGCGGCGGGCCTTCGGCCCGCAATAAATTAATCTGCGGCTCAATATCTACTCGGTCTTACGACCTCACCATTAGAGCCAAAAAGAAAATAAGGCGCGGCGGGCCTTCGGCCCGCAATAAATTGGTCTGCGACTCAATATCTACTCGGTCTTACGACCTCGTCATTACGCCCAAAAAGAAAATAAGGCGCGGCGGGCCTTCGGCCCGCATAAATTGGTCTACGGCTCAATATCTACTCGGTCTTACGACCTCGCCATTAGACCCAAAAAGAAAATAAGGCGCGGCGGGCCTTCGGCCCGCAATAAATTAGTCTGCGACTCAATATCTACTCGGTCTTACGATCTCGCCGATCAGTCCAAGAAGACAGTTTTTGTTTTTTTATATCTGTCTAAATAAAATAATTTTCACTTATACCTTTTATTTACTTTAGTATCCAAATAGACGACCTTTGCAAAACCTTGCGAGTTTACACCGTTTTCAATGATCAATATTTTTAGTACGGGCCTTTAAGATATGTTTTTTCTACATTTTTTTATACCTATTCTGCAAGTTGTCTCGTTGACTTTTCTCCATTAATTTCAAAGCTTGCTAAAACTAATTCGTCTTCACAGTGTTGAATGTTGCTTTTTTTCTTTGAAAATAAACCGTATACCATTAAATTTCTATTCTGCTTGAACCCACGTGGTGTTTTTGTTACGCTGAATGTGTGCGCAAAAATAGCCCGTTTCTTCAAATTTGAAAATGCTTGAGCCATCTTAGAGAGTAAATCAAACAAAATGAATTAGCAAAACTGTAGCGATCGCTCGACAGATTGTTAACCTGTCGGTATGTATTTGTTTCAACAAATTTTGTTTTACACGGCACACTGATCAGTATGGATAAAGTCTAAAAGATATTTTGGTCAGTTTTGTAGCTTCTGGTTCGTTTAGATATAGGATGTGCTATGTCAAATTATTCGAAAAAATAAGCAGAATTTGAATATCTGAAACTCCAAAACAGCGTCCATAAGGAAAAAAAAAAAAAAAAAATATATATATATATATATATATATATATATATTTTTTTTTTTTTTTTTTATATATATATATATATATATATATATATATATATATATATATGTATGTGTAGCAGTATCATTGGGGACCGAGTTCAAAACTGCATTCGAACTACGTGAAACTAATTAGTAAACATTATATTAAGAGCAAATTAATGTACATCAATAGATTTTAAAGTTATTTCACTTTAATGATATATTGTGTAGTTTGGAACCTCTAAAATCGAGAACTGCATTACCGGCATTGTTCAAAATAGAAGTCTCCGTACTTTACAATAGATAACCCATAATATTTAAAAAAATATTTTTTTGTTCAAAAGATTAATAATCATTAATTATATATAAAAACTGTTTATACTACCAACACCCACACCTTTTGTAGGCATTAGATTCATAATAATCAGTTGAGTATCTGCCACTATAACCGTGTTTTCATAAAAAAAGAAATATCTACAATAAGACATTACATTATTGTTGGAATTTTTAATTAACTTTTTAAGCGCACATTTGTAATTTTATTCAAAGCTAACATCTGACAGAAGAATCTGCTTCTTATAAAAGGCTTATTTATGAAAAAATAAAGCAAATTGGCAGTTTAATAAGATTAATAAATGTTGAAAAAACCTACATAAATTTTATAATAGGAAATTGACAATCCTGTCAAAGTTTCAATGATTTGATTAAAAAATGTATATTATACTGGAAATTTCATTTAAGACGCAATATATACATGAGTTTTGTTGATATAGTAATCATGGAAACCAAAAACTCATTATAGAAAATCGTTCCACAAAAAATTGCAACAAACGATTTTCTATAGTGCATTTTTGATTTCCGTAGTTACCATATTATCTATAGTGAATTTCATTTAAAACGTATGGTAGAAAATATTATTGCTAATGTAAAAGGAAATATGAAAACAACAATTAATGAAAACTTTTATATATTACCAAGTTTTATTTTGACATTCAATTAACAAACACTTATTAATATTATTATCTTAGAATTCTTTATAGTCGAACAGATGAGACTAAAAATATACCAGTATTGTGCACTTTCTGATAAGCGATACAATAGATATAATTTGTATTAATATCTACATCTTTTAACAATATAAAGCAGCTCAAATTTAGTGGTTTTATCGTTCAGTGCACAATTATCTCTTTCGCCCCACTATTATAATATTTTATTAGCTAATTATCCTATAAAACAGAAGACCTAAGTTTTTTAAACGTCGCCAAGTTATATTGCCTTAACAAAAACTGGCAGATAGTAGGTCGTCGTTTCACCTCTGTTCAGTGAGATCAAGAAAGCCATGGCGTCAATCCGATCCTGAAATAGTATGAAATTCATTATTATACAATTTATTATTTAAAGGCATTGTAGGACAAAAACCCGAAGGCAGAGTTTATCAGTTCCGATAAAACCACCTCCGCTGTTACGAAGCCGTAAGTCATAGTAAAAAAAAAAATAGAGCACATAAAGTGTGCAAAGTTCTGAACACAGTGGCATCGATTTTTTTCAAATCGGTTCATAAATGTAGGAAATATACAGTAAGATATAAAAAAATACTCTTTCTGAAATCAGTTGAAAACGGCTACACCAATTTTTTAAAAAATTTCAGAGCACCCAATGGGGAACGCTTTGAACAAATTGGCGCCGGATTTTTTCAAATCACACAAAATATTTAAAGAAAGCAGGTCATACTCATTTCTGTGGCTGTTCAAATTGTCGTACATTATAATTTACTTCGTCTTTTCGGATCAGTAGCTGACTATGACAAAATATGACTGTTCGGTATACGAATATCCTAGATTAGCGGTAAATAGCTCCATCGGTTGAACCGAATCCTGTGCTGTCTATATCTGATTAATGGTTGTCTTCGTTTCAAAATATTAAAATTGTTATCGGTTACCATTTTTCCATGCGTACCCAGCGTTACGTTGACAGAAAAGCACATTCGTATCACTTTGACCAAACTTCAAAACTTGACACCCGAACAGAGACGACTTTCACATCAATACATGGCAATTTTATGCAGATTTCGACAATCATTACTAATGGGTCGCACGTTTGGATCTGAAAAAATTACACATAATAACATAAAAACAACTTATTCAGTCGAATAATTAATATTTCGCAATATTCGAAACAATTTATATGTGACAGAAGTATAAAATTACTTACGTATTTTTGTCAATGATACTTATAACTGATAACTGTTTCTTATTTGACAAATATTTCATTGTATTTTCTCTGAAATAATAAATTAATTGTATTGTAAAACCTTACGTCAGTGTCATCTAGGGTATTTCTATTCTTTCCCATAGAGAAATTCAACTAAAGTTATTTTCAGCGCGGCAGTTTAAATTCTAAATGTAGGCAACTTTTAATACTAATAACTTATTTAATTTTTACTTAATTAATAGTTTATTTGTACAGAAATGCTTGAAATTTTACACAAAAACATATTATTCTAAAATTTATGAAGACTTTGAGAATTATTATAACTTTTCGGTAACTTTGGATGAAATGAAAAAATTTTAGATTTCACAAATACGTGACATGAAATTCTTATATAGATTCGAGTGTTGCTTTTTGTAAAACACAGAAATTTTAAAACTAAATAATAGTGTTTGTACGTTTTTAAGAAATTATACAGGGTTGGACTAACGATTAATTTACCTTAATATTTTTTGTATATAAAAATAATATTTCTGTACAAGCGTTTGTCAATCTATTCCGCCTAAACGGCTGAACCGATTTTGATGAAATTTTTTGTACTTATGGTCCGACCCGGTTTCGCCCGAGTGCGTTTCGGGTCCAATTTAGAATTTAAACTATCTACGGACCGACGCAAACGCACACACAAAATTTCATTACAATCGGTCCAGCAGTTTGGAGGAATAGAGTGACTGCTGTCAGTTCGTGTGTTTCTGTTTATCTGTTTGTCGGAGACACATTTTTTTTCTAAATTTAATTTTGGAAATATTTTGAAAATAAAAAAAATCTGCTCTTTTTTTGTTCTGAAGATTTGTCAAAAGGAAATTACCAAAACAATTTTGATTGAAAATTTAATACTGAAACAGTATAAAATCGATAATGCAGCTCTGGAAAAAACTACAAACGATGCCGTGCGCTTGTCTCATTTCAGTAGGTATACTGTTATGTTTACTAAAATAAATATTTGGACGGTGTTATTCAACTAGCGACTTATGTTGACTTTACAAAATGTATGAAAATGTCAGAAAATACACTATTTAGAGAATATGCATTTGGGGGAGTCGAAAGCTTTATAAATTAATGTCTTGCAGAGCGGGGCGCAGCCCCACGATGCAAGACTGTAATATGGTGGAGCCGAATGCTTCACTACTGTTGTCGCACTCGGGCGAAGCCGGGGGCCGGGCCGGGTCGCTATAACACATAAGATTTAAACAGCAAAATTAAATTGCCACGGGAAAAAGCTACATCAGATTGTTTTATCTCAATCGTGTGCGAAGTCGCGGGTACCGATTGGTAATAAATAATTAAACGTCTGTATAACCTGTCCATGTGGAACTCAACCACTGATTCAATAACGTGAATCGAAGAAATTTATTGTAAAATCACCATCTTTTTTGCATAACTCCTTCATACGACCTTTCGTATGCCTCTTGCTGTTATGTAGGAGTTACCAAAACACCAAATAGTCACATCTAAACCAAGGGTGGCTAACCCGTGGCCCGCGGGCCGCATGCGACCTGCCTTGAATATTTTTCCGGCCTGCGAGATTCATCGCACTTTTACAAAATATATTTATTTTAAAGTTGCCTAAGTAGTGAAAATCAATGTATCAAAAAATACCTTATTTGCGCATCAAAATATATTGAAAAATTAACTGTCGAAATTATGAGAAAAAATTAAAGTCTTAAATACTAGTCTGAAAAAAAAAGAATTAAGCAAATTAAATAAATCCAACGCAATCAAGCACCGATTAACATATTTACATTAAAAATAAGCATTTTAAAAAATCTCACGTGAGATTAATGGTGGAGGGGGGGGGTCGAGATAAATCTCACGTCATCTTACCAAAGGGGAAGGGGGCAGGGGGGTCGAACAATCGCCAAAATCGCCTCACGTAATTAATGAATGTCCCCTTATGATGCATTTCCAAAATGGTCCTCAAGATCATTTGGGTTGACCACCCCTGATCTAAGCTGTTTTGCAGATATAATACATATATATATGTCATATGTGCCATAATTGTTTTCGCTATTTTAACGTACCTGTTAAGAATTTGAGGGGGGCGTAAAATATTTCTGGTAATTTGACAGATGTTCTAATACAGTTGATGAATATTTGGGCAAAAAATTTTTTTGTTGCGTCACCGTCTAATGTTTTTTTAAATGGAAAATATAAGTTTCAGGGAACTTAGACTGTTCTTTTTTTATAACCTTAATAATCGTCAAAAGATTAAAAATATGTACTTAAAAGAACATAGGTATGTCTTTAAAAATTTAATAATAATTAGTTTATGTTATGATTATTAAAGATTTAAATCGAATTTTAATAAAACTTATAAAGGTACTTCTTTACTTTCGAGATATGCAACTAGTTATTTTCAGCGCGGCAGTTTAAATTCTAAATGTAGGCAACTTTTAATACTAATAATTTATTTAATTTTTACTTAATTAATGGTTTATTTGTACAGAAATGCTTGAAATTTTACACAAAAACATATTATTCTAAAATTTATGAAGACTTTGAGAATTATTATAACTTTTCGGTAACTTTGGATGAAATGAAAAAATTTTAGATTTCACAAATACGTGACATGAAATCCTTATATAGTTACGAGCGTTGCTTTTTGTAAAACACAGAAATTTTAAAACTTAAATAATAGTATTTGTGTTTTTAAGAAATTATACAAGATTGGACTAACGATTATTTACCTAATATTTTTTGTATATAAAAATAATATTTCTGTACAAGCGTTTGTCAATCTATTCCGCCTAAACGGCTGAACCGATTTTGATGAAATTTTTTGTACTTATGGTCCGACCCGGTTTCGCCCGAGTGCGTTTTGGGTCCAATTTAGAATTTAAACTATCTACGGACTCTATTCCTCCAAACTGCTGGACCGATTTTAATGAAATTTTGTGTGTGCGTTTGCGTCGGTCCGTAGATAGTTTAAATTCTAAATTGGACCCGAAACGCACTCGGGCGAAACCGGGTCGGACCATAAGTACAAAAAATTTCATCAAAATCGGTTCAGCCGTTTAGGCGGAATAGATTGACAAACGCTTGTACAGAAATATTATTTTTATATACAAAAAAATATTAAATTTTCAATCAAAATTGTTTTGGTAATTTCCTTTTGACAGATCTTCAGAACAAAAAAAGAGCAGATTTTTTTTTTGTTTTCAAAATATTTCCAAAATTAAATTTAGAAAAAAAATTTGTCGGAGACACATTTTTTTTCTAAATTTAATTTTAGAAATATTTTGAAAACAAAAAAAAAATCTGCTCTTTTTTTGTTCTGAAGATCTGTCAAAAGGAAATTACCAAAACAATTTTGATTGAAAATTTAATATTTTTTTGTATATAAAAATAATATTTCTGTACAAGCGTTTGTCAATCTATTCCGCCTAAACGGCTGAACCGATTTTGATGAAATTTTTTGTACTTATGGTCCGACCCGGTTTCGCCCGTCATCTTACCAAAGGGGAAGGGGGGGGTCGAACAATCGCCAAAATCGACTCACGTAATTAATGAATGTCCCCTTATGATGCATTTCCAAAATGGTCCGTAAGATCATTTGGGTTGACCACCCCTGATCTAAACTGTTTTACAGATAATAATATGTCATATTTATTATTGTTGTGTTTCTTCTGGTGCACCACTATGTATTTTATGAACATGGCTGTACTGTTAAGTTTATAGTGTGTAAATTCTGTGGCTTGGTCGCAAAAGTGCCTAACTACAAAAACGTAGTTTTAAGGTAATTGGAGTTGAAGTTATTTTTTTCAAACTATTGTAAATCAGCGAAATTCTGTCCAAAATGTCTGATAATTGTAATACTGCTTTTTTAGCGCATATTTTTTGATTTTTTGTAAAAAAAAATAAAATTCTTAAAAAATCCAGAAGTTTTTGTCACATAGGCCCCAGAAAATGTATATGGTGTTACATAGGCCTATGCAATAGGGCACTAAAACTAGCATATAGGCTCCAAATAATGTACTTTGGCCCTTTCTTTAAATGTAGTTGCACTTAAGCCCTTTTATAAGAGGTACTTTGTATAAAAAGTAAGCGATTTTCACCTACCCTTTTTTAGATATTTGAAAATTAATAATAGTATATGATAAAATATTATTAAATAAGACAATACCGCTTAGAAAACACATATTGAGAAATTCATGGTTGTAGTTAAAATGTAAAACACTTCTACAAAAATATTGGTTTTATTCGAATAAGAATTAAAAATACAAAAATAAACAATAGTATTTATTGTAACACGAAAACCGTGCAGATGAAAATAAAATTCTTAGGACATCGTGATGACAAAATAAGTATAATTAATCTATAATTTCCAATATTAATTCTGTAGGACAAACATCGTCGTCATTTTTTGATTCATCACTCTTCAAATTTGAATAAAATAATCTGCTTTTTGGATGTATAAATGGTAATAAGCTTAAGATATCTTCCAGTTTTTTTCTTTTTGTTTCGATTCCATAACCAATGTGACACTTAGGTCTTCTTACAAAATGTACAAATCTATTTAAAAAAGGCCTATGTTAACATAGGCCACCGACAATTACCGTCACATTTTACTAAGTCGCAGTTAGCACTTTCTTGATATAAAATTATTATTACGAAAAGGGCCTAAGAGTAAATAGGCCCAATATATAAGGGCTTATATGTCACTTAGGTTGTTTTTAAATATAGAAAAAAATTTATAAAAACACTTAGGCCCCAATATGAAGGGCCTAAAGTGAATATAAGCCTTTATTTCATTGACGTAGTCTCAGTTAGGATCTTTTTACATTTTTTATCTCGGTAAGCGTTAAAGATAATGAGATAGAACCTTTTTCATTGAAAAGAGCATGTCGACATTAGTAAGATAGGACCAATAAATCAAAAATGAAAAAAATGCACTTAGGCCCTTTTTCGATCAAGCCACAGAATTGTACTTGGTTATTTACGTATATTTAGGTTTTGATGAATGTGTTCCTAGTTTCAGTTAAGTCAAGTCCGTCGTCATTCTTACGTGATTCTTTATTTTGTTCAATTAAAACGTTCTCTAATAATAATAATAATAAAGTAATATTACTATTTTACGTTTCTTTATAACAAAACTACGTTAACTATATCAGTTTCAAGTTACTGAAACAGTAACTGTTCGGGTGCTTGCAACCATTTGAAAATACATTTTTGCAAGGACTATCAGGGCGCTAAATGCTCCCGGTCAATTTGTAATTTAGTTCGTGTCACGAAAGGAGAGGAACTAATATATCTACAAACAGAAAAGTGTACGTGTGTATGACCTATCATATGAACAAAACTTGTCCGCACAATAATTGTTCAAAATTACATTATTGCGCACAATTAAACAAAATTAAGTGTCCAGTGTGTCTGGAAGAGATACCTCATTCCAAACTTCGCTCGGGTGTTTGTTGGAACCGACAGTGACTGTCGATAGAATTTCACTGTGCTGTCCTGTTTGCCGAACAGAAGGCGATATAATAGAACAATTATAAAAGTAAGTGTTTAACATAATATATGTACGTTATAGAACTACAGTACACTTTTAATTTACTGTTTTGTTTTCTTTTTCAGCCGTCGTTACTCTTGCTCGTTGAAAAGGCCATACTTTCATTACATAAAACAAATACAAAATGTATTACCTACATGGTTCAATTTTGAGACCATAATCCATATTATATGTGCAAAGAAAAAGACGTGCGCATAGAAAATGGAAATATTTGTATCGTTAAATACCGTGGCGGTACACGAACAAGTGACGAAATAAACATGATTGATCCCGAAAAGAAAAAAAATGTCAACAAACATACGTCAGAATCATCTAATAATGCCGACGATTCAAATGCAAAACTTGACAATATATTTATTTCGAATGACGATGGGACAGACATTTATATTAACGATTCGCTTCCTAACATATCGTATGGTGTCGACGAAAACGAGTCTATCAACTGCAATACCGAAGTACACGCCAATGTCACCGAAAACAGATCGGACAGATTACAAGACACGAGCGCACTTGATTTACCGGATGATAAAAACCCTTCCGCTTCGAGTGACAGCGATTCACTGGATTTGGGTAAATTCTCAAAACCTTTTCTAAATAAACGAAACACGGTTCTATATTCTACAACTGCGAATTTTTATTGTTTTTAGAATTACATTTCAGGTCGCAAATTACTAGGATGTGGTCTACTCCGAAAAAAAAAATACTTCTTCCTGCTATTAAATGTGAAACAGTTGTAAAATCGACTACTGACTTACGAAAACGAACAGCAGATCGTGTTGACGATGAATAGGAGTTACCGGTCGATGAAAACGTTTCGGCTTCCAGTGACTCAGAACTGGGTAAATTTTCAAAAGCTTTTCTAAACAAACGAAACACAAACCGATTTAATATTTTTGTATCTGTTTGATTTTCATATCTTATTGTTCACTGAAATTTTCTATTGTTTTTAGAACTAGATCTCAAACCGCAAATTATTAGAAGAACTTGGAGTACTCCAGAGAAATTTGCGGCGAGAAAATACTTGTCTGGTTATATTCGAAATCGAAAAATCCTCCCTTTAAATGAATGCGAAATGATTGTCAAATCTGATAATAACTTACAAAAATGAACTGCAATGCAGCTTCGTTTATGGATAAATAATGAAATCAACAAACACAAATCGAAAGGTACGTACAGTATGCTTTTCATTGTAAACACTTGTTCGTGGACCCTGTGCTCATTCCCATCGGAACGTGAAACCTTCTTACCTTTTCATTGAGCATTTGGTCCTCGGTAAATTAAGTTTTGGCTGCAGTGAAACTATGCTAAATGAAATCTCACTAAGTTAAAAACTACCATAACTTTTTATAATATTATAACTTTTAAATAGTATATTCTTAATATTTTTTCTCTCCAGATAAGACTCGCAACACATGGTCTACACCAGAAAGGACAGTTGCGCGAAAACTTTTTGATACTGAGATAGCTACAGGAAAGGTTCCGAATTCGCAGAAATGCTTCGACACGATAACAAAGCATAGTGAATTGAAAAAACGAACTGTCGCTCATGTAAAATCCTGGGTACAAGCCGAATCGAAACGACAGAGAAAATCAGCAGTATCTCATCAGCAAAATTAATAGTCGATGCCGAGTTCAGTGTCTCGGCCGAGTACTCGTATGTAAATAAACCGTAAGCCTTGTTTACTCGGGTAAACAAGGCTTACGGTTTATTTACATATTTCGTCAACCATTGCATGTACAATATTTTAATACGTGTTTTTTTTAAATATGTTAAGACTGAAATAAGAAATACCTATTTTTGTTTTATCATTTCGTTAATAAATTTGTTTATTTCTGTTATCAAATATTAGATTTCGTTGTTAATTAGTCATAATACGCATTCCGCAATGTAGATGCTACGTCAAAATAAATAATAAATAAAAATGTATGAAAAAATTAAAGATATATTCTGTTGTCTAGTTTTTTATTAAAAAAAGCAAATATATCAATTTTACATTAAAACATAAACAGAGTAATTTACAGAATCGTTGTTGGTTTCGGGCCCTATATTTGCAGATATTGTTGAACATCCATTGTTGGATAGTACTTGAATAACCTGTGAATATGAGAACATAATTTTAATACAATACTCTCAATTATCACTGATCTATTAATACTTATTACTAAGATCGTTTCGAGTTAATTTTTTCGATGAAATTATTCGAATGGAAAGGTATTTCCATCGATATGAAAATTTTCCAATGTCAATAGATGAAAATGTTTTGCATCGTCAGTACGGACGTTTTAACGCTAGTCGACGAATCTCATGTAAATCTAATATTCGACATGGGTTTGATATTGTTATATTTGATTGTGAGTGATCGGGAATTCTTTTTGTAATCAAACTACACGTTTATATACCGTACTGTATTTCTATTTATTTTATAACTAATAACACAATTGAGATGAAAAACTAGCTTTCGCCATTTTTTAATTTTACAAAAATCTGACACTTAGGGAGTATAGCATATAGATCTCTACGCTGATGAAACACAGGAGTATAGTATAAGTCTGTGTGTGAAACCTAACCATACTTCATTTAGAAATTTTTACGGTTTTTGACAGTAAAAAATATTATTTTATTATGAAATACCCCATACTCCAATAGATTCCTGCAAAGGTTGCATACTTTTTGTCATAAAAAACCGCTGAAATAATACTCGCAGCGACCTCTCATTTCACAAAATGGTTCTATGTAGTTTTAATTTTTATCAATAGACGTCTCAGGGTGAAGGTTCCAAAGTTGACAATCAAACGAACTTGTTCATTGAGGACCGTCTCCTTAAGACGGCAAAAGACCCCAAACGATATATTAAATGATTATCGGAGGTTCCAATATGTAATCGAGCGTTAACCATCTCCCCCATCACGGTGAAAACTGAACTTCAATTTTAGAAAATAGGAAATATAGTTTATAGGAAAACCTAAACGAAAATCCAAGTTTTAAAGATCTCACGGAAAACTGAATGGTACCGAACCATCTTCACGCGAGCTCGTCTCATTCTTGCCCGGTTTTTTTCTCATCTGTGACATACAGAGGTTTATTTATCACAATGAAGCCTGTATTTGAGTGTTGATTTTTTTTTGATATTCTGAAAAAAAATGCTTCATCGGTTTTTAAAGAGATAGGAGTCGATTTTTTTAAATGCTCGATTCGAAAAAAATCTGTAAATATGATGCCATTTGAGCCATTATAATTCATCGGCGCCTTTTCCCCTAAGTTAACCTCGGCGACCACCCTCTGTAAATTTTGGCGTCATTTTGAAATTTACCATCTTTTATTTACATGAAAAATACCACTCGTAAGTTGGTCTCTATTTGATTAAATGAACGGTGTGTTTTCAAACCAACTATAAAATTTGATGGCCATCCGAGTTGAAAATTATTTTAAAATAACAGATACGTCTCTTAATCTCATTTCACGGATTTTTCTATGTAATAAAAAAGGAATGCTGTTCACTGGCAGGCACAGCACTTGAAAACGGCAGGACCGATTTGGCTAATTTTTTCTCAAAATCAGAAAAATATTGATTAATATTTTCTATGGTATCTATTCTTCTTATATCCATGCCAAAGCCCCGCGAGGCTAAACTAATATGCTTGAGCCGGCGGCTCTACTATTGTTGTTGTTGTTGTGGAGCAGGTCGCTGCCCCGAGAGGCAAATTATAATATGGTAGAAACGAAGGCTCAACTACTGCTGTACAATCACACAAATTAAATGCTGTCAGTAATAATAGAATCATATACAGCGTGTTCAAAAAATTCGGAAACGCTAAAATATCGCAAAGAAATAGTATTTTTTGGAAAATGTTTCGAATAAGAGTTTCTCAATTCCAACCAACGCTTATTTTGATGACAAATATTTCCCCTTTAGGGGGTACACTTGCGGGGGACTGAGGTCAACTCTAAAATTTCATATGGTAAACACTATTTTTCTCTATTAGGTCGTATTAAAAGTAAATTGATTAGAGCTCATATGATCCAAAAGATGAATTTCGGTTGAAAAAACTATCAGAATCGTGTTATTTACATTGCAAATAACCATAACATTTTCTGGCAAAAGTAAAAACCCTAATTGCGATTTATCTCAAAACTGACATTTTGCAAATACTTCGATGGCTAATATTTACACGCATATTAATTTCATAATTTATCACAATCATCATTATTTTGTATTGCAACTCTGTATACTATTGCAAAAGGAAATATGTATATGAGGATTTGTCAAAATAAAATAATTTAAATTTTCATAAACATATCTTTGTAACAAAGTCAGCTCCTACTCTTGTTTGCTAAGATCCTTATCACAAATGCTAAGCCACGATGTCCTTCTGACAACATAATATCATGCTTATGTCACCTCAATTTCAAAATACAGTATAATCTTTTGGGGAAGCTCCAAACACCTAATCAGACTGTTCAGACTACAAAAAAAATGCATTCGCATCATCATGAAAGTCGGCTATAGAGACTCGTGTATTCCGCTATTCAAAAAACTTAAAATACTACCTTTGCCGTCAATATATATATTTGAATGCGCCTGTTACGTTAAGAAACATTTTGAATAGGTACTTTGTAGTTTGTACTACACATAAACGGCCATAACTACCAAACACGACACAAAATAGACTTATATGCAGGACCTAACATATTATACAGTATTATTAACAATTAAATAAATATCTACAATAACGTACCAGCGGACATAAAAATTCTTGAGCTTGAAAGATATAAAACAGTGCTATATCAACATTTAGTTAACAATTGCTTTTACAGTGTCAGTGACTTCACTGTTCAGCTCCAACAAAAATAACAATATTTTAATCTATATCCATATTTTATATAAATTGTAATATTTCATAGACGGTGACAGTCGTTTGAAAATATTTTTTTCTTATATAGCATTGTAACAATGGTTGTTTCTCAACAATTATAGCTAACGATCGCTATTATACTGCCGATTATGTTTAATCTATTACTTGGCTATAACATATGAACATTTACTTATATTTTAATAGTTATTTAATATTTTATATATTTTTCAATAATCTAATGTACAATATGTAGGTATGACATATTCAATGGCTTTGCCTTTGTTGAATAAATATTATTATTGTTATGCACTACCGTCTCTTAACATTCCACGGGCCTTCCATTAGCGTCTAGCTTATACATAGTTGACTAATTTTGTACCACAGAACACGCTGAATTAAAGCAATTTCGAACGCAGTTATATCTGTTTCGGTATTGAGAGCGACCTATTTTCATTATTTTAAAGGAAAAACATATTTAAAAAAATGCCTAATTACTTCAAATATTATCAATAAAAATAATTTTATTAACAATTGTCAAATCATAACAAAAAGAAATATTTACATAGCCTCACATTTTTAAAAACATAATTCATGACAAATAATATTATATATACGATAATATCGTTATTAAATATGATTATATTTTGCAACCAATCCGATTGACCAATGAAGTCTTCTCATTTAAAATTCCAATCTTGTCATTCCATCAATTTCACACATTCGAATTCACTGTAGGTAGAAGACACAGGAAATCAATTTGTAATCTGTTTCAATAGATCTGTAAATAAATTCATATATGTCTAATTTCTATATTTTAGGAAACAAAATATTAGTTTTCATATTGTAACCAAAAAATTATCACTGTTAAAAAATGTTTTTTTTTTCTTAATCGTTATACAAAAAGCTAATAATATATATAATAACGTATAAACAAACCGTTTTATAATTGAAAATATCCCAAAATACATCAATTTCCCTAGTAAGATGTGTATTTATTTTAATAGAGCTGTCAAAATAATCTCACGCCATTTTTAATTTTATCTAAACTGCTCACAGACATACGTCGTAATCGACATTACGCGACTCGATTTTATACGTCGTCTCTTTCTAACCAATTGCATATATGGCGACCTCTTGGCGGAATAATTTTTCGAAATATCTCAGCAAAAATCACCCGATTTGTCTCGGACGTCTGTCAAAATGTTCTATAATTATCAATTTACACGATTTTGGCAAAAAGTTTACGTCCGATGGGTGTAATTTCGCTAAACAATGTTAAAAACCAATTCGACTGACAGCTAGAAAAAATTCAAATTTTATCAATCATTTGTTTTAAATTTCGCATTTCAAAATAGAATTGACTCGTTTCACGAATCAAAATGCGACAAAAAATAAACTTGTGTCCCCGTCACTTTCATGTAGTTTAGCGACGTATGTTTTAAAAAAAATTTGATCGATTTGTCGCGTGTTAATTTCGCATTTAAGTTAGACTGTGACTTTAAATTTTTTTTGCCATGCTAATTGAGAACCCCACACGGTCACCGTCATAGGAACGGAACAAAAAAACAATAACGCCGACTTTTATTTGCGAATTAACGGCGTTAAAAAAGTCGTTTTCGACGCGTCTTTTGCACTTTGCAGTTAGAGTTTTTTCTCGCGCTTCGTTTAAAACCGGTCTCGACGTCGTGCGACGAAAACTCGCCGAGATACGACCGATTCCGGACGACGGGTTAATCAAATGGGAGTTTTTTGTTTCCGCGTCGGCGCCCGAATTTTCGCCGAAAACCGTCCGCGCGAAAACTCTTTAAAAAGAGGCGAAAAAAGTCTGCAATTCAAGACCGCCCTCGCCGCTGGGCGATTTTTTTTCGATTTTAGCCGAGCGTTTAAAGACGCCTCTCAACGTTATCCTTACGGGAGACGGGGTCGACTTTGAAAAATCGCCGGGGCTACGCCCCGCAAATTCAAGACACCCGAATAGCGCTACGCATCGAGTCAAAAAGTCCTCTCTGAGCAGTTTTTTTAGCGAATTTTTTCGTCCGAAAATGCGAATTTGTATAGCCGCAAAAGTTTTTTTTTTTTCATTTTTTGCCTTTTAATACAAGTGGACTAGTTGACCTGTGCAAAACCTTTTTGCAGGCAACTTAACACCGCTTTCCAAGATCAATGTTTTTGGTATGGGTCTGCGGAAAAATTTTTTTTTACAAAATTTTTTTTTTGCATTCGTTTTTGCCATGGTTTGTAAAGATCACTGTGATTTGAATCACGCCTGCGGCGCCAATTATCTTTAACGGGGTACGCAAAACTTTTTTAAATGTGTTTCTCCAATAGTTTTCTAATATCGATGTGTTTAGAATCACGCCTGCGGCGCCAATTACCATTGCTGGCATACACAAAACTTTTTTGAATGTGTCTTTAGAATAGTTCTCCAATATCAAAGTGTTATAAAATTTGTCTAGGACCCAATAATTACTCGGCCTAACGGCCTCGCCATGTAGTCCCAAAAAAATTCATCTGCGATTACTCGGTCTTAGACCCAAAAAAAATTAGGGCATAAATTGGTCTGCAACTCAATATCTACTCGGTCTTACGACCTCGGCATTAGGCCCAAAAAGAAAATAAGGCGCGGTGGGCCTTCGGCCCGCAATAAATTGGTCTGCGGCTCAATATCTACTCGGCCTTACGATCTCGCCATTAGGCCCAAAAAGAAACTAAGGCGTGGCGGGCCTTCGGCCCGCAATAAATTGGTCTGCGGCTCAATATCTACTCGGTCTTACGACCTCGCCATTAGGCCCAAAAAGAAATTAAGGCGCGGCGGGCCTTCGGCCCGCAATATATTGGTCTGCGACTCAATATTTACTCGGTCTTACGACCTCGTCATTAGGCCCAAAAAGAAAATAAGGCGCGGCGGGCCTTCGGCCCGCAATAAATTGGTCTGCGACTCAATATCTACTCGGTCTTACGACCTCGTCATTAGAGCCAAAAAGAAAATAGGGAGCGGCGGGCCTTCGGCCCGCATAAATTGATCTGCGACTCAATATCTACTCGGTCTTACGACCTCGCCATTAGAGCCAAAAAGAATATAAGGCGCGGCGGGCCTTCGGCCCGCAATAAATTGGTCTGCGACTGAATATCTACTCGGTCTTACGATCTCGCCGATCAGTCCAAGAAGACAGTTTTTGTTTTTTTATATCTGTCTAAATAAAATAATTTTCACTTAAATACCATTTGTTTACTTTAGTATCCAAATTTTTGCAAAACCTTGCGAGTTTACACCGTTTTCAATGATCAATGTTTTTAGACGGGCCTTTAAGATACGTTTTTTATACATTTTTTATACCTATTCTGCAAGTTGTCTCGTTGACTTTTCTCCATTAATTTCAAAGCTTGCTAAAACTAATTCGTCTTCACAGTGTTGATTGTTGCTTTTTTTCTTTGAAAATAAACCGTATACCATTAAATTTCTATTCTGCTTGAACCCACGTGGTATTTTTGTTACGCTGAATGTGTGCGCAAAAATAGCTCGTTTCTTCAAATTTGAAAATGCTTGAGCCATCTTAGAGAGTAAATCAAACAAAATGAATTAGCAAAACTGTAGCGATCGCTCGACAGATTGTTAACCTGTCGGTATGTATTTGTTTCAACAAATTTTGTTTTACACGGCACACTGATCAGTATGGATAACGTCAAAAAGCTATTTTGGTCAGTTTTGTAGCTTCTGGTTCGTTTAGATATAGGATGTGCTATGTCAAATTATTCAAAAAAATAAGCAGAATTTGAATATCTGAAACTCCAAAACAGCGTCCATAAGAAAATAAGTGCATCATGGACGTATCATATGAAAGGGTTCGCTAAGAGAAACACTAATATATTTCCTTTGTAATTTTAAAATGCGTAGCTCGAAAGATATTAAAGAAAATATACAAAAATCGAGCGTTAACCATCTCCCCCATCACGGTGAAAACTGAACTTCAATTTTAGAAAATAGGAAATATAGTTTATAGGAAAACCTAAACGAAAATCCAAGTCTTAAAGATCTCACGGAAAACTGAATAGTATCGAACCATCTTCACGCGAGCTCGACTCATTCTTGCTCGGTTTTTTTCTCATCTGTGACATACAGAGGTAAATTTATCACAATGAAATCTGTATTTGAGCGTTGATTTTTTTTTTTGATATTCTGAAAAAAAATCCAACATCGATTTTTAAAGAGATAGGAGCCGATTTTTTGAAATGTTTGATTCGAAAAAAATCTGTAAATATGATGCCATTTATTTATATGGTACCCAATTTTGAGCCATTATAATTCATCGGCGCCTTTTCCCCTAAGTTAACCTCGGTGACCACCCTCTGTAAATTTTGGCGTCATTTTGAAATTTACCATCTTTTATTTACATGAAAAATACCACTCGTAAGCTGGTTTCTATTTGATTAAATGAACGGTGTGTTTTCAAACCAACTATAAAATTTGATGGCCATCCGAGTTGAAAATTATTTTAAAATATTAGATACGTCTCTTAATCTCATTTCAAGGATTATTTTATGTAATAAAAAAGGAATGCTGTTCACTGGTAGGCACATCACTTGAAAACGGCAGGACCGATTTGGCTAATTTTTTCTCAAAATCAGAAAAATATTGATTAATATTTTCTATGGTATCTATTATTCTTATATCCATGCCAAAGCCCCGCGAGGCTAAACTAATATGCTTGAGCCGGCGGCTCTACTATTGTTGTTGTTGTTGTGGAGCAGGTCGCTGCCCCGAGAGGCAAATTATAATATGGTAGAAACGAAGGCTCCACTACTGCTGTACAATCACACAAATTAAATGCTGTCAGTAATAATAGAATCATATACAGCGTGTTCAAAAAATTCGGAAACGCTAAAATATCGCAAAGAAATAGCATTTTTTGGAAAATGTTTCGAATAAGAGTTTCTCAATTCCAATCAACGCTTATTTTGATGACAAATATTTCCCCTTTAGGGGGTACACTTGCGGGGGACTGAGGTCAACTCTAAAATTTCATATGGTAAACACTATTTTTCTCTATTAGGTCGTATTAAAAGTAAATTGATTAGAGCTCATATGATCCAAAAGATGAATTTCGGTTGAAAAAACTATCAGAATCGTGTAATTACATTGCAAATAACCATAACATTTTCTGGCAAAAGTAAAAACCCTAATTGCGATTTATCTCAAAACTGACATTTTGCAAATACTTCGATGGCTAATATTTACACGCATATTAATTTCATAATTTATCACAATCATCATTATTTTGTATTGCAACTCTGTATACTATTGCAAAAGGAAATATGTATATGAGGATTTGTCAAAATAAAATAATTTAAATTTTCATAAACATATCTTTGTAACAAAGTCAGCTCCTACTCTTGTTTGCTAAGATCCTTATCACAAATGCTAAGCCACGATGTCCTTCTGACAACATAATATCATGCTTATGTCACCTCAATTTCAAAATACAGTATAATCTTTTGGGGAAGCTCCAAACACCTAATCAAACTGTTCAGACTAAAAAAAAATGCATTCGCATCATCATGAAAGTCGGCTATAGAGACTCGTGTATTCCGCTATTCAAAAAACTTAAAATACTACCTTTGCCGTCAATATATATATTTGAATGCGCCTGTTACGTTAAGAAACATTTTGAATAGGTACTTTGTAGTTTGTACTACACATAAACGGACATAACTACCAAACACGACACAAAATAGACTTATATGCGGGACCTAACATATCATACAGTGTTATTAATAATTAAATAAATATCTACAATAACGTACCAGCGGACATAAAAATTCTTGAACTTGAAAGATATAAAACAGTGCTATATCAACATTTAGTTAACAATTGCTTTTACAGTGTCAGTGACTTCACTGTTCAGCTCCAACAAAAATAACAATATTTTAATCTATATCCATATTTTATATAAATTGTAATATTTCATAGACGGTGACAGTCGTTTGAAAATATTTTTTTCTTATATAGCATTGTAACAATGGTTGTTTCTCAACAATTATAGCTAACGATCGCTATTATACTGCCGATTATGTTTAATCTATTACTTGGCTATAATATATGAACATTAACTTATATTTTAATAGTTATTTAATATTTTATATATTTTTTAATAATCTAATGTACAAAATGTATGACATATTCAATGGCTTTGCCTTTGTTGAATAAATATTATTATTGTTATGCACTACCGTCTCTTAACATTCCACGGGCCTTCCATTAGCGTCTAGCTTATACATAGTTGACTAATTTTGTACCACAAAACACGCTGAATTAAAGCAATTTCGAACGCAGTTACCTATATCTGTTTCGGTATTGAGAGCGAACTATTTTCATTATTTTAAAGGAAAAACATATTTAAAAAAATGCGTAATTCAAATATTATCAATAAAAATAATTTTATTAACAATTGTCAAATCATAACAAAAAGAAATATTTACATAGCCTCACATTTTTAAAAACATAATTCATGACAAATAATATTATATATACGATAATATCGTTATTAAATATGATTATATTTTGCAACAAATCCGATTGACAAATGTAGTCTTCTCGTTTAAAATTCCAATCTTCTCATTCCATCAATTTCACACATTCGAATTCACTGTAGGTAAATATTCAAAATATATAATAGGTAGAAGATACAGGATATCAATTTGTAATCTGTTTCAATAGATCTGTAAATAAATTCGTATATGACTAATTTCTATATTTTAGGAAACAAAATATTAGTTTTCATATTGTAACTAAAAAATTATCAAGGTTAAAAAATGTTTTTTTTTTCTTAATCGTTATACAAAAAGTTAATAATATATAAAATAACGTATAAACAAACCGTTTTATAATTGAAAATATCCCAAAATACATCAATTTCCATAGTAAGATGTGTATTTATTTTCATAGAGCTGTCAAAATAATCTCACGCCATTTTTAATTTTATCTAAACTGCTCACAGACATACGTCGTAATCGACATTACGCGACTCGATTTTATACGTCGTCTCTTTCTAACCAATTGCATATATGGCGACCTCTTGGCGGAATAATTTTTCGAAATATCTCAGCAAAAATCACCCGATTTGTCTCGGACGTCTGTCAAAATGTTCTATAATTATCAATTTACACGATTTTGGCAAAAAGTTTACGTCCGATGGCCGTAATTTTGCAAAACAATGTTAAAAACCAATTCGACTGACAGCTAGAAAAAATTCAAATTTTATCAATCATTTGTTTTAAATTTGACATTTCAAAATAGAATTGACTCGTTTCACGAATCAAAATGCGACAAAAAATAAACTTCTGTCTCCGTCACTTTCATGTGGTTTAGCGACGTATGTTTTTAAAAAAATTTGATCGATTTGTCGCGTGTTAATTTCGCATTTAAGTTAGACTGTGACTTTTAATTTTTTTTGCCATGCTAAGTGAGAACCCCACACGGTCACCGTCATAGGAACGGAACAAAAAAACAATAACGCCGACTTTTATTTGCGAATTAACGGCGTTAAAAAAGTCGTTTTCGACGCGTCTTTTGCACTTTGCAGTTGGAGTTTTTTCTCGCGCTTCGTTTAAAACTGGTCTCGACGTCGTGCGACGAAAACTGGCCGAGATACGACCGATTCCGGACGACGGGTTAATCAAATGGGACTTTTTTGTTTCCGCGTCGGCGCCCGAATTTTCGCCGAAAACCGTCCGCGCGAAAACTCTTTAAAAAGAGGCGAAAAAAGTCTGCAATTCAAGACCGCCCTCGCCGCTGGGCGATTTTTTTACGATTTTAGCCGAGCGTTTAAAGACGCCTCTCAACGTTATCCTTACGGGAGACGGGGTCGACTTTGAAAAATCGCCGGGGCTACGCCCCGCAAACGCAAGACACCCGAATAGCGCTACGCATCGAGTCAAAAAGTCCTCTCTGAGCACTTTTTTTAGCGAATTTTTTCGTCCAAAAATGCGAATTTGTATAGCTGCAAAAGTTTTTTTTTTTCAAATTTTTGCCTTTTAATACAAGTGGACTAGTTGATCCGTGCAAAACCTTTTTGCAGGCAACTTAACACCGCTTTCAAAGATCAATGTTTTTGGTATGGGCTGCGAAAAAATTTTTTTTTTACAAAATTTTTTTTTTTGCATCCGTTTTTGCCATGGTTTGTAAAGATCACTGTGATTTGAATCACGCCTGCGGCGCCAATTATCTTTAACGGGGTACGCAAAACTTTTTTAAATGTGTTTCAACAATAGTTTTTCAATATCGATGTGTTTAGAATCACGCCTGCGGCGCCAATTACCATTGCTGGCATACACAAAACTTTTTTGAATGTGTCTTTAGAATAGTTCTCCAATATCATAGTGTTATAAAATTTGTCTGGGACCCAATAATTACTCGGCCTAACGGCCTCGCCATGTGGTCACAAAAAAATTCATCTGCGATTACTCGGTCTTAACCCAAAAAAAAAGTTAGGGCACGGCGGGCCTTCGGCCCGCAATAAATTGGTCTGCAACTCAATATCTACTCGGTCTTACGACCTCGGCATTAACCCAAAAAGAAAATAAGGCGCGGCGGGCCTTCGGCCCGCAATAAATTTATCTGCGGCTCAATATCTACTCGGTCTTACGACCTCACCATTAGAGCCAAAAAGAAAATAAGGCGTGGCGGGCCTTCGGCCCGCATAAATTGGTCTGCGGCTCAATATCTGCTCGGTCTTACGACCTCGCCATTAAGCCCAAAAAGAAATTAAAGTGCGGCGGGCCTTCGGCCCGCAATAAATTGGTCTGCGACTCAATATCTACTCGGTATTACGACCTCGTCATTACGCCCAAAAAGAAAATAAGGCGCAGCGGGCCTTCGGCCCGCATAAATTGGTCTACGGCTCAATATCTACTCGGTCTTACGACCTCGCCATTAGAGCCAAAAAGAAAATAAGGCGCGGCGGGCCTTCGGCCCGCAATAAATTAGTCTGCGACTCAATATCTACTCGGTCTTACGATCTCGCCGATCAGTCCAAGAAGACAGTTTTTGTTTTTTTATATCTGTCTAAATAAAATAATTTTCACTTATACCTTTTATTTACTTTAGTATCCAAATAGACGACCTTTGCAAAACCTTGCGAGTTTACACCGTTTTCAATGATCAATATTTTTAGTACGGGCCTTTAAGATAATTTTCTACATTTTTTTATACCTATTCTGCAAGTTGTCTCGTTGACTTTTCTCCATTAATTTCAAAGCTTGCTAAAACTAATTCGTCTTCACAGTGTTGAATGTTGCTTTTTTTCTTTGAAAATAAACCGTATACCATTAAATTTCTATTCTGCTTGTACCCACGTGGTGTTTTTGTTACGCTGAATGTGTGCGCAAAAATAGCCCGTTTCTTCAAATTTGAAAATGCTTGAGCCATCTTAGAGAGTAAATCAAACAAAATGAATTAGCAAAACTGTAGCGATCGCTCGACAGATTGTTAACCTGTCGGTATGTATTTGTTTCAACAAATTTTGTTTTACACGGCACACTGATCAGTATGGATAAAGTCAAAAAGATATTTTGGTCAGTTTTGTAGCTTCTGGTTCGTTTAGATATAGGATGTGCTATGTCAAATTATTCAAAAAAATAAGCAGAATTTGAATATCTGAAACTCCAAAACAGCGTCCATAAGGAAAAAAAAAAAAAAAAAAAAATATATATATATATATATATATATATATATATGTGTGTGTCAAGTGCATCATGGACGTATCATATGAAAGGGTTCGCTATGAGAAATACAAATATATTTCCTTTATAATTTTAAAATGCGTAGCTCGAAAGATATTAAAGAAAATATACAAAAATCGAGCGTTAACCATCTCCCCCATCACGGTGAAAACTGAACTTCAATTTTAGAAAATAGGAAATATAGTTTATAGGAAAACTTAAACGAAAATCCAAGTCTTAAAGATCTCACGGAAAACTGAATTGTACCGAACCATCTTCACGCGAGCTCGTCTCATTCTTGCCCGGTTTTTTTCTCATCTGTGACATACAGAGGTTTATTTATCACAATGAAGCCTGTATTTGAGTGTTGATTTTTTTTTGATATTCTGAAAAAAAATGCTTCATCGGTTTTTAAAGAGATAGGAGTCGATTTTTTTAAATGCTCGATTCGAAAAAAATCTGTAAATATGATGCCATTTATTTATATGGTAGCCAATTTTGAGCCATTATAATTCATCGGCGTCTTTTCCCCTAAGTTAACCTCGGTGACCACCCTCTGTAAATTTTGGCGTCATTTTGAAATTTACCATCTTTTATTTACATGAAAAATACCACTCGTAAGTTGGTCTCTATTTGATTAAATGAACGGTGTGTTTTCAAACCAACTATAAAATTTGATGGCCATCCGAGTTGAAAATTATTTTAAAATAACAGATACGTCTCTTAATCTCATTTCACGGATTTTTCTATGTAATAAAAAAGGAATGCTGTTCACTGGTAGGCACAGCACTTGAAAACGGCAGGACCGATTTGGCTAATTTTTTCTCAAAATCAGAAAAATATTGATTATTATTTTCTATGGTATCTATTCTTCTTATATCCATGCCAAAGCCCCGCGAGGCTAAACTAATATGCTTGAGTCGGCGGCTCTACTATTGTTGTTATTGTTGTCGAGCAGGTCGCAGCCCCGAGAGGCAAATTATAATATGGTAGAAACGAAGGCTCCACTACTGCTGTACAATCACACAAAAATGCTGTCAGTAATAATAGAATCATATACAGCATGTTCATTAAGTTCGGAAACGCTATAATATCGCAAAGAAATAGTATTTTTTGGAAAATGTTTCGAATAAAGGTTTCTCAATTCCAATCAACGCTTATTTTGATGACAAATATTTCCCCTTTAGGGGGTACACTTGCGGGGGACTGAGGTCAACTATAAAATTTCATATGGTAAACACTATTTTTCTCTATAAGGTCGTATTAAAAGTAAATTGATTAGAGCTCATATGATCCAAAAGATGAATTTCGGTTGAAAAAACTGTCAGAATCGTGTAATTACATTGCAAATAACCATAACATTTTCTGGCAAAAGTAAAAACCCTAATTGCGATTTATCTCAAAACTGACATTTTGCAAATATTTCGATGGCTAATATTTACACGCATATTAATTTCATAATTTATCACAATCATCATTATTTTGTATTGCAACTCTGTATACTATTGCAAAAGGAAATATGTATATGAGGATTTGTCAAAATAAAATAATTTAAATTTTCATAAACATATCTTTGTAACAAAGTCAGCTCCTACTCTTGTTTGCTAAGATCCTTATCACAAATGCTAAGCCACGATGTCCTTCTGACAACATAATATCATGCTTATGTCACCTCAATTTCAAAATACAGTATAATCTTTTGGGGAAGCTCCAAACACCTAATCAGACTGTTCAGACTACAAAAAAAATGCATTCGCATCATCATGAAAGTCGGCTATAGAGACTCGTGTATTCCGCTATTCAAAAAACTTAAAATACTACCTTTGCCGTCAATATATATATTTGAATGCGCCTGTTACGTTAAGAAACATTTTGAATAGATACTTTGTAGTTTGTACTACACATAAACGGCCATAACTACCAAACACGACACAAAATAGACTTATATGCAGGACCTAACATATTATACAGTATTATTAACAATTAAATAAATATCTACAATAACGTACCAGCGGACATAAAAATTCTTGAGCTTGAAAGATATAAAACAGTGCTATATCAACATTTAGTTAACAATTGCTTTTACAGTGTCAGTGACTTCACTGTTCAGCTCCAACAAAAATAACAATATTTTAATCTATATCCATATTTTATATAAATTGTAATATTTCATAGACGGTGACAGTCGTTTGAAAATATTTTTTTCTTATATAGCATTGTAACAATGGTTGTTTCTCAACAATTATAGCTAACGATCGCTATTATACTGCCGATTATGTTTAATCTATTACTTGGCTATAACTAATGAACATTTACTTATATTTTAATAGTTATTTAATATTTTATATATTTTTCAATAATCTAATGTACAATATGTATGACATATTCAATGGCTTTGCCTTTGTTGAATAAATATTATTATTGTTATGCACTACCGTCCCTTAACATTCCACGGGCCTTCCATTAGCGTCTAGCTTATACATAGTTGACTAATTTTGTACCACAGAACACGCTGAATTAAAGCAATTTCGAACGCAGTTATATCTGTTTCGGTATTGAGAGCGACCTATTTTCATTATTTTAAAGGAAAAACATATTTAAAAAAATGCCTAATTACTTCAAATATTATCAATAAAAATAATTTTATTAACAATTGTCAAATCATAACAAAAAGAAATATTTACATAGCCTCACATTTTTAAAAACATAATTCATGACAAATAATATTATATATACGATAATATCGTTATTAAATATGATTATATTTTGCAACAAATCCGATTGACCAATGAAGTCTTCTCATTTAAAATTCCAATCTTGTCATTCCATCAATTTCACACATTCGAATTCACTGTAGGTAGAAGACACATGAAATCAATTTGTAATCTGTTTCAATAGATCTGTAAATAAATTCATATATGACTAATTTCTATATTTTAGGAAACAAAATATTAGTTTTCATATTGTAACCAAAAAATTATCACTGTTAAAAAATGTTTTTTTTTTCTTAATCGTTATACAAAAAGCTAATAATATATATAATAACGTATAAACAAACCGTTTTATAATTGAAAATATCCCAAAATACATCAATTTCCCTAGTAAGATGTGTATTTATTTTCATAGAGCTGTCAAAATAATCTCACGCCATTTTTACTTTTATCTGAACTGCTCATAGACATACGTCGTAATCGACATTACGCGACTCGATTTTATACGTCGTCTCTTTCTAACCAATTGCATATATGGCGACCTCTTGGCGGAATAATTTTTCGAAATATCTCAGCAAAAATCACCCGATTTGTCTCGGACGTCTGTCAAAATGTTCTATAATTATCAATTTACACGATTTTGGCAAAAAGTTTACGTCCGATGGGTGTAATTTCGCTAAACAATGTTAAAAACCAATTCGACTGACAGCTAGAAAAAATTCAAATTTTATCAATCATTTGTTTTAAATTTCGCATTTCAAAATAGAATTGACTCGTTTCACGAATCAAAATGCGACAAAAAATAAACTTGTGTCCCCGTCACTTTCATGTAGTTTAGCGACGTATGTTTTAAAAAAAATTTGATCGATTTGTCGCGTGTTAATTTCGCATTTAAGTTAGACTGTGACTTTTACTTTTTTTTGCCATGCTAAGTGAGAACCCCACACGGTCACCGTCATAGGAACGGAACAAAAAAACAATAACGCCGACTTTTATTTGCGAATTAACGGCGTTAAAAAAGTCGTTTTCGACGCGTCTTTTGCACTTTGCAGATAGAGGTTTTTCTCGCGCTTCGTTTAAAACCGGTCTCGACGTCGTGGGACGAAAACTGGCCGAGATACGACCGATTCCGGACGACGGGTTAATCAAATGGGAGTTTTTTGTTTCCGCGTCGGCGCCCGAATTTTCGCCGAAAACCGTCCGCGCGAAAACTCTTTAAAAAGAGGCGAAAAAAGTCTGCAATTCAAGACCGAACTCGCCGCTGGGCGATTTTTTTACGATTTTAGCCGAGCGTTTAAAGACGCCTCTCAACGTTATCCTTACGGGAGACGGGGTCGACTTTGAAAAATCGCCGGGGCTACGCCCCGCAAACGCAAGACACCCGAATAGCGCTACGCATCGAGTCAAAAAGTCCTCTCTGAGCACTTTTTTTAGCGAATTTTTTCGTCCGAAAATGCGAATTTGTATAGCTGCCAAAGTTTTTTTTTTTTCGTTTTTTGCCTTTTAATACAAGTGGACTAGTTGACCTGTGCAAAACCTTTTTGCAGGCAACTTAACACCGCTTTCAAAGATCAATGTTTTTGGTATGGGTCTGCAGAAAAATTTTTTTTTTACAAATTTTTTTTTTTTTTGCATCCGTTTTTGCCATGGTTTGTAAAGATCACTGTGATTTGAATCACGCCTGCGGCGCCAATTATCTTTAACGGGGTACGCAAAACTTTTTTAAATGTGTTTCTACAATAGTTTTCCAATATCGATGTGTTTAGAATCACGCCTGCGGCGCCAATTACCATTGCTGGCATACACAAAACTTTTTTGAATGTGTCTTTAGAATAGTTCTCCAATATCAAAGTGTTATAAAATTTGTCTGGGACCCAATAATTACTCGGCCTAACGGCCTCGCCATATGGTACCAAAAAAATTCGTCTGCGATTACTCGGTCTTACGACCTCGCCGATAGGCCGAAAAAGAAATTAGGGCACAGCGGGCCTTCGGCCCGCAATAAATTGGTCTGCAACTCAATATCTACTCGGTCTTACGACCTCGGCATTAGGCCCAAAAAGAAAATAAGACGCGGCGGGCCTTCGGCCCGCAATAGATTGGTTTGCGGCTCAATATCTACTCTGTCTTACGACCTCGCCATTAGGCTCAAAAAGAAATTAAGACGCGGTGGGCCTTCGGCCCGCAATAAATTGGTCTGCGGCTCAATATCTACTCGGTCTTACGACCTCGCCATTAGGCCCAAAAAGAAATTAAGGTGCGGCGGGCCTTCGGCCCGCAATAAATTGGTCTGCGTCTCAATATCTACTCGGTCTTACGACCTCGCCATTAGGCCCAAAAAGAAATTAAGGTGCGGCGGGCCTTCGGCCCGCAATAAATTGGTCTGCGACTCAATATCTACTCGGTCTTACGATCTCGCCGATCAGTCCAAGAAGACAGTTTTTGTTTTTTTATATCTGTCTAAATAAAATAATTTTCACTTATACCATTTATTTACTTTAGTATCCAAATAGACGACCTTTGCAAAACCTTGCGAGTTTACACCGTTTTCAATGATCAATGTTTTTAGTACGGGCCTTTAACATACGTTTTTTTATACATTTTTATACCTATTCTGCAAGTTGTCTCGTTGACTTTTCTCCATTAATTTCAAAGCTTGCTAAAACTAATTCGTCTTCACAGTGTTGAATGTTGTTTTTTTTCTTTGAAAATAAACCGTATACCGTTTCTATTTAAGTTCCTTAAAGTTATGGAATAAGGTTGTCGCTTTTCTGGATAAACGTTCAAGTATTCTGCTTGAACCCACGTGGTGTTTTTGTTACGCTGAATGTGTGCGCAAAAATAGCCTGTTTTTCAAATTTGAAAATGCTTGAGCCATCTTAGAGAGTAAATCAAACAAAATGAATTAGCAAAACTCGCTCGACATATTGTTAACCTGTCGGTATGTATTTGTTTCAACAAATTTTGTTTTACACGGCACACTGTTCAGTATGGATAACGTCAAAAAGCTATTTTGGTCAGTTTTGTAGCTTCTGGTTCGTTTAGATATAGGATGTGCTATGTCAAATTATTTATAACAATAAGCAGATTTTAAATATCTGAAAATCCAAAACAGCGTCTATAAGAAAAATCAAAGTTCATGTCAATATCTCATTACGTAGTGGAAATAAAAAAATTAAATTTACGCCACTGAAAAGACCTTAAAAAGTTATCATAAAATGGTTAATGAAATTTTCATATATCTTCATAAATAAAAAAGTTATGGCCAGTTTTTCTAAATGGAAATTTTCACTATTTTCTGAATAAATTAATTTTTCTGCACTACTTTGCCTCTTTAACCGACTTTCTATCTCCCCTAACAACAAAGTTACCCGTGTCAGCCCACGTCGGTTGAAACACCCTGTATATATTATGTGTAAATAAAGTGAATTTGACTTCTCGCATTAATATTCAAATTTTAAAGAAATCGGGTATTTTTCGTCAGATTTTGTGTATTTCTACACTTGTTAACTTTTTTAAGCCTGTGTACCGAATACTAACTTCATCGAAGCATAGTTAGGGCTCCGTATATCCGATGAAAAAGCGGAGTCCTTATAGGATCACTCTTGTGTCTGTCTTTTCGTTTGTCACAGCTCTCTCCGATTCTACGGGACGAAAAGTGTTGAAATTTTATTCAAAAATTCCTTCGATGCTAAAAGATGATTCTAGCTTACATTATTTCAAATGAATTTATAAAAAACAAATGCGTAATTATCTCAAATATTATTGTTGAAAGCAGCTTTACCGATGGCAATTTGACCCGATGCCTACGAAATCGCTTCGGTCTTGACCGATAGTTATCTATAATAGAAATTTCTTTGATGCTCATAGTTATATTTAACTTACACTATTAGTCTATGAATTTATTGCAATTTTGAAGGCAATTATATCTGTTTCTGTATTGAGAGCAAACTATTTTCGTTATTTAAAAAAAGAATTATTAGAAAAAATGCGTAATTACTTCAAATATTATCAATAAAAATAAGTTTATAAACATTTATTCAAAAAATATTGTTACAATAATATCAAAAATAAACTAAAAAAGAAAAAATATACATAACCTCATTTTTAACAGCATAACTTACGTCAAAAAAATGTTGTGGTTATTAAAAACGATAATTTTTTAAAACAAATCCGACTGACAAATGTTTTGAATAGGTACTTTGTAGTTTGTACTACACATAAACGGACATAACTACCAAACACGACACAAAATAGACTTATATGCGGGACCTAACATATCATACAGTGTTATTAACAATTAAATAAATATCTACAATAACGTACCAGCGGACATAAAAATTCTTGAGCTTGAAAGATATAAAACAGTGCTATATCAACATTTAGTTAACAATTGCTTTTACAGTGTCAGTGACTTCACTGTTCAGCTCCAACAAAAATAACAATATTTTAATCTATATCCATATTTTATATAAATTGTAATATTTCATAGACGATGACAGTCGTTTGAAAATATTTTTTTCTTATATAGCATTGTAACAATGGTTGTTTCTCAACAATTATAGCTAACGATCGCTATTATACTGCCGATTATGTTTAATCTATTACGTGGCTATAACATATGAACATTTACTTATATTTTAATAGTTATTTAATATTTTATATATTTTTCAATAATCTAATGTACAATATGTATGACATATTCAATGGCTTTGCCTTTGTTGAATAAATATTATTATTGTTATGCACTACCGTCCCTTAACATTCCACGGGCCTTCCATTAGCGTCTAGCTTATACATAGTTGACTAATTTTGTACCACAGAACACGCTGAATTAAAGCAATTTCGAACGCAGTTATATCTGTTTCGGTATTGAGAGCGACCTATTTTCATTATTTTAAAGGAAAAACATATTTAAAAAAATGCCTAATTACTTCAAATATTATCAATAAAAATAATTTTATTAACAATTGTCAAATCATAACAAAAAGAAATATTTACATAGCCTCACATTTTTAAAAACATAATTCATGACAAATAATATTATATATACGATAATATCGTTATTAAATATGATTATATTTTGCAACAAATCCGATTGACCAATGAAGTCTTCTCATTTAAAATTCCAATCTTGGCATTCCATCAATTTCACACATTCGAATTCACTGTAGGTAGAAGACACATGAAATCAATTTGTAATCTGTTTCAATAGATCTGTAAATAAATTCATATATGACTAATTTCTATATTTTAGGAAACAAAATATTAGTTCTCATATTGTAACCAAAAAATTATCACTGTTAAAAAATGTTTTTTTTTTCTTAATCGTTATACAAAAAGCTAATAATATATATAATAACGTATAAACAAACCGTTTTATAATTGAAAATATCCCAAAATACATCAATTTCCCTAGTAAGATGTGTATTTATTTTCATAGAGCTGTCAAAATAATCTCACGCCATTTTTACTTTTATCTGAACTGCTCATAGACATACGTCGTAATCGACATTACGCGACTCGATTTTATACGTCGTCTCTTTCTAACCAATTGCATATATGGCGACCTCTTGGCGGAATAATTTTTCGAAATATCTCAGCAAAAATCACCCGATTTGTCTAGGACGTCTGTCAAAATGTTCTATAATTATCAATTTACACGATTTTGGCAAAAAGTTTACGTCCGATGGGTGTAATTTCGCTAAACAATGTTAAAAACCAATTCGACTGACAGCTAGAAAAAATTCAAATTTTATCAATCATTTGTTTTAAATTTCGCATTTCAAAATAGAATTGACTCGTTTCACGAATCAAAATGCGACAAAAAATAAACTTCTGTCCCCGTCACTTTCATGTAGTTTAGCGACGTATGTTTTTAAAAAAAATTGATCGATTTGTCGCGTGTTAATTTCGCATTTAAGTTAGACTGTGACTTTTAATTTTTTTTGCCATGCTAAGTGAGAACCCCACACGGTCACCGTCATAGGAACGGAACAAAAAAACAATAACGTCGACTTTTATTTGCGAATTAACGGCGTTAGAAAAGTCGTTTTCGACGCGTCTTTTGCACTTTGCAGTTGGAGTTTTTTCTCGCGCTTCGTTTAAAACCGGTCTCGACGTCGTGCGACGAAAAGTCGCCGAGATACGACCGATTCCGGACGACGGGTTAATCAAATGGGACATTTTTGTTTCCGCGTCGGCGCCCGAATTTTCGCCGAAAACCGTCCGCGCGAAAACTCTTTAAAAAGAGGCGAAAAAAGTCTGCAATTCAAGACCGCCCTCGCCGCTGGGCGATTTTTTTACGATTTTAGCCGAGCGTTTAAAGACGCCTCTCAACGTTATCCTTACGGGAGACGGGGTCGACTTTGAAAAATCGCCGGGGCTACGCCCCGCAAACGCAAGACACCCGAATAGCGCTACGCATCGAGTCAAAAAGTCCTCTCTGAGCACTTTTTTTAGCGAATTTTTTCGTCCAAAAATGCAAATTTGTATAGCTGCAAAAGTTTTTTTTTTTTCATTTTTTGCCTTTTAATACAAGTGGACTAGTTGACCTGTGCAAAACCTTTTTGCAGGCAACTTAACACCGCTTTCAAAGATCAATGTTTTTGGTATGGGTCTGCAGAAAAATTTTTTTTTTACAAATTTTTTTTTTTTTTGCATCCGTTTTTGCCATGGTTTGTAAAGATCACTGTGATTTGAATCACGCCTGCGGCGCCAATTATCTTTAACGGGGTACGCAAAACTTTTTTAAATGTGTTTCTACAATAGTTTTCCAATATCGATGTGTTTAGAATCACGCCTGCGGCGCCAATTACCATTGCTGGCATACACAAAACTTTTTTGAATGTGTCTTTAGAATAGTTCTCCAATATCAAAGTGTTATAAAATTTGTCTGGGACCCAATAATTACTCGGCCTAACGGCCTCGCCATATAATACCAAAAAAATTCGTCTGCGATTACTCGGTCTTACGACCTCGCCGATAGGCCGAAAAAGAAATTAGGGCACAGCGGGCCTTCGGCCCGCAATAAATTGGTCTGCAACTCAATATCTACTCGGTCTTACGACCTCGGCATTAGGCCCAAAAAGAAAATAAGACGCGGCGGGCCTTCGGCCCGCAATAGATTGGTTTGCGGCTCAATATCTACTCTGTCTTACGACCTCGCCATTAGGCTCAAAAAGAAATTAAGACGCGGTGGGCCTTCGGCCCGCAATAAATTGGTCTGCGGCTCAATATCTACTCGGTCTTACGACCTCGCCATTAGGCCCAAAAAGAAATTAAGGTGCGGCGGGCCTTCGGCCCGCAATAAATTGGTCTGCGTCTCAATATCTACTCGGTCTTACGACCTCGCCATTAGGCCCAAAAAGAAATTAAGGTGCGGCGGACCTTCGGCCCGCAATAAATTGGTCTGCGACTCAATATCTACTCGGTCTTACGATCTCGCCGATCAGTCCAAGAAGACAGTTTTTGTTTTTTTATATCTGTCTAAATAAAATAATTTTTTACTTATACCATTTATTTACTTTAGTATCCAAATAGACGACCTTTGCAAAACCTTGCGAGTTTACACCGTTTTCAATGATCAATGTTTTTAGTACGGGCCTTTAACATACGTTTTTTTATACATTTTTATACCTATTCTGCAAGTTGTCTCGTTGACTTTTCTCCATTAATTTCAAAGCTTGCTAAAACTAATTCGTCTTCACAGTGTTGAATGTTGTTTTTTTTCTTTGAAAATAAACCGTATACCGTTTCTATTTAAGTTCCTTAAAGTTATGGAATAAGGTTGTCGCTTTTCTGGATAAACGTTCAAGTATTCTGCTTGAACCCACGTGGTGTTTTTGTTACGCTGAATGTGTGCGCAAAAATAGCCTGTTTTTCAAATTTGAAAATGCTTGAGCCATCTTAAAGAGTAAATCAAACAAAATGAATTAGCAAAACTCGCTCGACATATTGTTAACCTGTCGGTATGTATTTGTTTCAACAAATTTTGTTTTACACGGCACACTGTTCAGTATGGATAACGTCAAAAAGCTATTTTGGTCAGTTTTGTAGCTTCTGGTTCGTTTAGATATAGGATGTGCTATGTCAAATTATTTATAACAATAAGCAGATTTTAAATATCTGAAAATCCAAAACAGCGTCTATAAGAAAAATCAAAGTTCATGTCAATATCTCATTACGTAGTGGAAATAAAAAAATTAAATTTACGCCACTGAAAAGACCTTAAAAAGTTATCATAAAATGGTTAATGAAATTTTCATATATCTTCATAAATAAAAAAGTTATGGCCAGTTTTTCTAAATGGAAATTTTCACTATTTTCTGAATAAATTAATTTTTCTGCACTACTTTGCCTCTTTAACCGACTTTCTATCTCCCCTAACAACAAAGTTACCCGTGTCAGCCCACGTCGGTTGAAACACCCTGTATATATTATTATGTGTAAATAAAGTGAATTTGACTTCTCGCATTAATATTCAAATTTTAAAGAAATCGGGTATTTTTCGTCAGATTTTGTGTATTTCTACACTTGTTAACTTTTTTAAGCCTGTGTACCGAATACTAACTTCATCGAAGCATAGTTAGGGCTCCGTATATCCGATGAAAAAGCGGAGTCCTTATAGGATCACTCTTGTGTCTGTCTTTTCGTTTGTCACAGCTCTCTCCGATTCTACGGGACGAAAAGTGTTGAAATTTTATTCAAAAATTCCTTCGATGCTAAAAGATGATTCTAGCTTACATTATTTCAAATGAATTTATAAAAAACAAATGCGTAATTATCTCAAATATTATTGTTGAAAGCAGCTTTACCGATGGCAATTTGACCCGATGCCTACGAAATCGCTTCGGTCTTGACCGATAGTTATCTATAATAGAAATTTCTTTGATGCTCATAGTTATATTTAACTTACACTATTAGTCTATGAATTTATTGCAATTTTGAAGGCAATTATATCTGTTTCTGTATTGAGAGCAAACTATTTTCGTTATTTAAAAAAAGAATTATTAGAAAAAATGCGTAATTACTTCAAATATTATCAATAAAAATAAGTTTATAAACATTTATTCAAAAAATATTGTTACAATAATATCAAAAATAAACTAAAAAAGAAAAAATATACATAACCTCATTTTTAACAGCATAACTTACGTCAAAAAAATGTTGTGGTTATTAAAAACGATAATTTTTTAAAACAAATCCGACTGACAAATGTAGTATTTATGTTTTAAAATTCCAATATATTGTCATTTCAACAATTCTTTACATTCGCATTCATTATAAGTAAGTAAATAATTTCCAAAATACAGGAATGAATTTATAACCTTATTTCGTGATCTGTAAATAAATTTGAATATGAACTATTTCAACTATTTCAAGAAGTATATAATAATTAAGAAAAAATGTTTAAACAAACCGTATTATAATTTTCTATATTCCAAAAATCAGCTTTGATAGGTTTGTATTCAATCATCTCACACATAGAACGTATAGGGTACGTTTGACATCTGATTGTGTGTTTAGTACACGACAATCCACACTAAATGCTTAATTCGCCAATAAATAATATAAATACCATTATAATATGTCAAATTATCTTAAATTTCGTTTTTAAATAACGATAAGCTACCGCTTACTGGTTAGAGACTTTGAATTATCATTTATAAAAAAGTTTCCGCCTGTCAGATTAACCTTTCATATGTATCAGATGTCAGACTGTGTACAATGATCAAAATAAGATCAAAATTATATGTCCGTCTCTATCTTACTACTTGTATATATTATGTCATCCTTTTGGCCGAATTAAATTTGAAGATTTCTCAGCAAAAATTATCGAGTCTGTCTCGGGTGTCTGTCAAAAAGTTTTATAATTAATAATTTACATGATTTTGGCAAAAAAATTACGGTCGATGGTCACAATTTCGTTAAATAATGTTAAAAACCAACCGTTTGACAGATAAATTATATGTCATTGTTTGTAGTTGTTTGTTTAAAATGTCAAATGTGTAAGATTTGTGGCCGTACTCAAAATTATATGTCTGTCTCTTTCTTACTAACTACTTATATGGCAGGTCCTTGGCGAAATTATTTTTCGAGATATCTCAGCAAAAATGACCGGATTTGTCTCGGGCGTGTGTCAAAAGGTTCTATAATTGTCAATTTACACGATTTTGGCAAAAAGTTTACGTCCGATGGCCGTAATTTCGCTAAACAATGTTAAAAACCAATTCAACTGACGGCTAGAAAAAATTCAAATTTTATCAATCATTTGTTTTAAATTTGACATTTCAAAATAGAATTGACTCGTTTCACGAATCAAAATGCAACAAAAAATAAACTTCTGTCCCCGTCACTTTCATGTAGTTTAGCGACGTATGTTTTTAAAAAAATTTGATCGATTTGTCGCGTGTTAATTTCGCATTTAAGTTAGACTGTGACTTTTAATTTTTTTTGCCATGCTAAGTGAGAACCCCACACGGTCACCGTCATAGGAACGGAACAAAAAAACAATAACGCCGACTTTTATTTGCGAATTAACGGCGTTGAAAAAGTCGTTTTCGACGCGTCTTTTGCACTTTGCAGTTAGAGTTTTTTCTCGCGCTTCGTTTAAAACCGGTCTCGACGTCGTGCAACGAAAACTCGCCGAGATACGACCGATTCCGGACGACGGGTTAATCAAATGGGACTTTTTTGTTTCCGCGTCGGCGCCCGAATTTTCGCCGAAAACCGTCCGCGCGAAAACTCTTTAAAAAGAGGCGAAAAAAGTCTGCAATTCAAGACCGCCCTCGCCGCTGGGCGATTTTTTTACGATTTTAGCCGAGCGTTTAAAGACGCCTCTCAACGTTATCCTTACGGGAGACGGGGTCGACTTTGAAAAATCGCCGGGGCTACGCCCCGCAAACGCAAGACACCCGAATAGCGCTACGCATCGAGTCAAAAAGTCCTCTTTAAGCACTTTTTTTAGCGAATTTTTTCGTCCAAAAATGCAAATTTGTATAGCTGCAAAAGTTTTTTTTTTTTCATTTTTTGCCTTTTAATACAAGTGGATGGATGGATGGATGGATGGATGGATGGATGGATGTGCCGATAGGCATTTCAAATATAGGTGTCGACCGGCATTTCAGATATAAATGCCGAAAGGCATTTCAGATATAGGTGCCGATAGGCATTTCTGATGTGGTTGCCGATAGGCATTTCAAATATAGGTGCTGATAGGCATTTCAGATGTAGTTTTCGATAGGCATTTCAAAAATAGGTACCGATAGGCATTTCAGATATAGGTGCCGATAGGCATTTCAGTTATAGTTGCCGATTGGCATATTAAAAATAGGTGCCGATAGGCATTTCAGATATATAAGCCGATAGGCATTTCAAATATAGGTGCCGATGAGCATTCCAGATATGTTTGCCGATAGGCATTTCAAATATAGGTGCTGATAGGCATTTCAGATGTAGTTTCCGATAGGCATTTCAAAAATTGGTGTCGATAGGCATTTCAGATATAGAAGCCGATAGGCATTTCAAATATAGGTGCCGATAGGCATTCCAGATATGGTTGCCGATAGGCATTTCAAATATAGGTGCTGATAGGCATTCCGGATGTAGTTTCCGATAGGCATTTCAAAAAATGGTGCCGATAGGCATTTCAGATATAGGTGCCGATAGGCATTTCAGATATAGTTACCGATTGGCATTTTTAAAATAGGCGCCGATAGGTATTTCAGATATAGAAGCCGATAGGCATTTCAAATATAGGCGCCGATAGGCATTCCAGATATGGTTGCCGATAGGCATTTCAAATATAGGTGCTAATAGGCATTTCAGATGTTGTTTCCGATAGGCATTTCAAAAATTGGTGCCGATAGGCATTTCAGATATAGGTGCCGATAGGCTTTTTTCAGATATAGTTGCCGATTGGCATTTTTAAAATAGGTGCCGATAGGCATTTCAGATATAGAAGCCGATAGGGATTTTAAATATAGGTGTCGATAGGCAGTTCAGATATGGTTGCCGATAAGCATTTCAAATATAGGTGCTGATAGGCATTTCAGATGTAGTTTCCGATAGGCATTTAAAAAATAGGTGCCGATAGGCATTTCAGATATAGGTGCCGATAGGCATTTCAGTTATAGTTGCCGATTGGCATATTAAAAATAGGTGCCGATAGGCATTTCAGATATATAAGCCGATAGGCATTTCAAATATAGGTGCCGATGAGCATTCCAGATATGGTTGCCGATAGGCATTTCAAATATAGGTGCTGATAGGCATTTCAGATGTAGTTTCCGATAGGCATTTCAAAAATTGGTGTCGATAGGCATTTCAGATATAGAAGCCGATAGGCATTTCAAATATAGGTGCCGATAGGCATTCCAGATATGGTTGCCGATAGGCATTTTAAATATAGGTGCTGATAGGCATTCCGGATGTAGTTTCCGATAGGCATTTCAAAAAATGGTGCCAATAGGCATTTCAGATATAGGTGCCGATAGGCATTTCAGATATAGTTACCGATTGGCATTTTAAAAATCGGTACCGATACGCATTTCAGATATAGAAGCCGATAGGTATTTCAAATATAGGTGTCGATAGGCATTTCAGATATGGTTGCCGATAGGCATTTCAAATATAGGTGCTGATAGGCATTTCAGATGTAGTTTCCGATAGACATTTCAAAAATAGGTGCCGATAGGCATTTCAGATATAGGTGCCGATAGGCATTTCAGATATAGTTGCCGATTGGCATTTTAAAAATAGGTGCCGATAGGCATTTCAGATATAGAAGCCGATAGGCATTTCAAATATAGGTGCCGATAGGCATTCCAGATATGGTTGCCGATAGGCATTTCAAATATAGGTGCTGATAGGCATTTCAGATGTAGTTTCCGATAGGCATTTCAAATATAGGTGCTGATAGGCATTTCAGAAGTAGTTTTCGATAGGCATTTCAAAAATAGGTGCCGATAGGCATTTCAGATATAGGTGCCGATAGTCATTTCAGATATAGTTGCCAATTGGTATTTAAAAAATAGGTGCCGATAGGCATTTCAGATATAGAAGCCGATAGGCATTTCAAATATAGGTGCCGATAGGCATTGCAGATATAGTTGCCGATAGGCATTTCAAATATAGGTGCTGATAGGCATTTTAGATGTAGTTTCCGATAGGCATTTCAAAAATTGATGCCGATAGGCATTTCGGATATAGGTGATGATAGGCATTTCAGATATAGTTGCCGATTGGCATTTTAAAAACAGGTGCCGATGGGCATTTCAGATATAGAAGCCGATAGGTATTTCAAATATAGGTGTCGATAGGCATTTCAGTTATGGTTGCCGATAGGCATTTCAAATATAGGAGCAGATAGGCATTTCAGATGTAGTTTCCGAAAGGCATTTCAAAAATATATGCCGATAGGCATTTCAGATATAGGTGCCGATAGGCATTTCAGATATAGTTGCCGATTGGTATTTTAAAAATAGGTGCCGATAGGCATTTCAGATATAGAACCCGATAGGCATTTCAAATATAGGTGCCGATAGGCATTCCAGATATGGTTGCCGATAGGCATTTCAAATATAAGTGCTGATAATCATTTCAGATGTAGTTTCCGATAGGCATTTCAAAAATAGGTACCGATAGGCATTTCAGATATAGGTGCCGATAGGCATTTCAGATATAGTTGCCAATTTACATTTTAAAAATAGGTGTCGATAGGCATTTCAGATATAGAACCCGATAAGCATTTCAAATATAGGTGCCGATAGGCATTTCGGATATGGTTGCCGATAGGCATTTCAAATATAGGTGCTGATAGGCATTTCAGATGGAGTTTACGATAGGCATTTCAAAAGTTGGTGCCGATAGGCATTTCAGATATAGGTGCCGATAGGCATTTCAGATATAGTTGCCGATTGGCATTTTAAAAATAGGTGCCGATAAGCATTTTAGATATAGAAGCCGATAGGTATTTCAAATACAGGTGTGGATAGGCATTTCAGATATGGTTGCCGATAGGCATTTCAAATATAGGTGCTAATAGTCATTTCAGATGTTGTTTCCGATAGGCATTTCAAAAATAGGTTCCGATAGGCATTTCAATTATAGGTGCCGATAGGCATTTCAGATATACTTTCCGATTGGCATTTTAAAAATAGGTGTCGATAGGCATTTTAGATGTAGTTTCCGATAGGCATTTCAAAAATAGGTGCCGATAGGCATTTCAGATATAGGTGCCGATAGGCATATCAGATATAGTTGCCGATAGGCATTTAAAATATAGGTGCCGATAGGCATTTCAAATATAGGTGTCGATCGGCATTTCAGATATAAATGCCGTAGGGCATTTCAGATATAGGTGCCGATAGGCATTTCTGATGTGGTTGCCGATAGACATTTCAAATATAAATGCTGATAGGCATTTCAGATGTAGTTTTCGATAGGCATTTCAAAAATAGGTGCCGATAGGCATTTGAGATATAGGTGCCGATAGGCACTTCAGATATAGTTGCCGATTGGCATTTTAAAAATAGGTGCCGATAGGCATTTTAGATATAGAAGCCGATAGGCATTTCAAATATAGGCGCCGATAGGCATTCCAGATATGGTTGCCGATAGGCATTTCAAATATAGGTGCTGATAGGCATTTCAGATGTAGTTTCCGATAGGCATTTCAAAAATAGGTGCCGATAGGCATTTCAGATATAGGTGCCGATTGGCATTTCAGATATAGTTGCCGATTGGCATTATAAAAATAGGTGCCGATAGGCATTTCAGATATAGAATCCGATAGGCATTTCAAATATAGGTGCCGATAGGCATTCCAGATATGGTTGCCGATAGGCATTTCAAATATAGGTGCCGATAGGCATTCCAGATATGGTTGCGGATAGGCATTCCAAATATAGGTGCTGATAGACATTTCAGATGGAGTTTTCGATAGGCATTTCAAAAATAGGTGCCGATAGGCACTTCAGATATAGGTGCCGATAGGCATTTCAGATATAGTTGCCGATTGGTATTTTAAAAATAGGTGCCGATAGGCAATTCAGATATAGAAGCCGATATAAATTTCAAATATAAGTGCTGATAATCATTTCAGATGTTGTTTCCGATAGGCATTACAAAAATAGGTGCCGATAGGCATTTCAGATATAGGTGCCGATAGGCATTTCAGATATAGTTGCCGATTGGCATTTTAAAAATAGGTGTCGATAGGCATTTCAGATATAGAAGCCGATAGGCATTTCAAATATAGGTGCCGATAGGCATCCCAGATATGGTTGCCGATAGGCATTTCAAATATAGGTGCCGATAGGCATTCCAGATATGGTTGCCGATAGGCATTTCAAATATAGGTGCTAATAGGCATTTCAGATGGAGTTTCCGATAGGCATTTCAAAAATAGGTGCCGATGAGCATTTCAGATATAGGTGCCGATAGGCATTTCAGATATAGTTGCCGATTGGTAATTTAAAAATAGGTGCCGATAGGCAATTCAGATATAGAAGCCGATAGGCATTTCAAATATAAGTGCTGATAATCATTTCAGATGTAGTTTCCGATAGGCATTTCAAAAATAGGTACCGATAGGCTTTTCAGATATAGGTGCCGATAGGCATTTCAGATATAGTTGCCAATTGGCATTTTAAAAATAGGTGCCGATAGGCATTTTAGATATAGAAGCCGATAGGTATTTCAAATATAGGTGTGGATAGGCATTTCAGATATGTTTGCCGATAGGCATTTCAAATATAGGTGCTGATAGTCATTTCAGATGTAGTTTCCGATAGGCATTTCAAAAATAGGTTCCGATAGGCATTTTAGATATAGGTGCCGATAGGCATTTCAGATATACTTACCGATTGGCATTTTAAAAATAGGTGCCGATAGGCATTTCAGATATAGAAGCCGATAGGTATTTCAAATATAGGTGTCGATAGGCATTTCAGATATGGTTGCCGATAGGCATTTCAAATATAGGAGCAGATAGGCATTTCAGATGTAGTTTCCGAAAGGCATTTCAAAAATATATGCCGATAGGCATTTTAGATATAGGTGATGATAGGCATTTCAGATATAGTTGCCAATTGGTATTTTAAAAATAGGTGCCGATAGGCATTTCAGATATAGAAGCCGATAGGCATTTCAAATATAGTTGCCGATAGGCATTCCAGATATGGTTGCCGATAGGCATATCAAATATAAGCGCTGATAATCATTTCAGATGTAGTTTCCGATAGGCATTTCAAATATAGGTACCGATAGGCATTTCAGATATAGGTGCCGATAGGCATTTTAGATATAGTTGCCGATTGGTATTTTAAAAATAGGTGCCGATAGGCATTTCAGATATAGAAGCCGATATGTATTTCAAATATAGGTGTGGATAGGCATTTCAGATATGGTTGCCGATTGGCATTTTAAATATAGGTGCTGATAGTCATTTCAGATGTAGTTTCCGATAAGCATTTCAAAAATAGGTGGCGATAGGCATTTAAGATATAGGTGCCGATAGGCATTTCAGATATAGTCGCCGATTGGCATTTTAAAAATAGGTGCCGATAGGCATTTCAGATATATAAGCCGATAGGCATTTCAAATATAGGTGCCGATGAGCATTCCAGATATTATGGCAACTATATCTGAAATGCCTATCGGCACCTATATCTGAAATGCCTATCGGCACCTATTTTTAAAATGCCAATCGGCAACTATATCTGAAATGCCTATCGGCACCTATATCTGAAATGCCTATCGGCACCAATTTTTGAAATGCCTATCGGAAACTACATCTGAAATGCCTATCAGCACCTATATTTGAAATGCCTATCGGCAACCATATCTGGAATGCCTATCGGCACCTATATTTGAAATGCCTATCGGCACCTATTTTTGAAATGCCTATCGAAAACTACATCTGAAATGCCTATCAGTACCTATATTTGAAATGGCTATCGGCAACCACATCAGTAATGCCTATCGGCACTTATATCTGAAATGCCTTTCGGCATTTATATCTGAAATGCCGGTCGACACCTATATTTGAAATGCCTATCGGCACATATATTTTAAATGCCTATCGGCAACTATATCTGATATGCCTATCGGCACCTATATCTGAAATGCCCATCGGCACCTATTTTTGAAATGCCTATCGGAAACTACATCTAAAATGCCTATCGGCACCTATTTTTAAAATGCCAATCGGTAAGTATATCTGAAATGCCTATCGGCGCCTATATATGAAATGCCTATCGGAACCTATTTTTGAAATGCCTATCGGAAACTACATCTGAAATGATTATCAGCACCTATATTTGAAATGCCTATCGGCAACCATATCTGAAATGCCTATCCACACCTATATTTGAAATACCTATCGGCTTCTATATCTGAAATGCCTATCGGCACCTATTTTTAAAATGCCAATCGGCAACTATATCTGAAATGCCTATCGGCACCTATATCTGAAATGCCTATCGGTACCTATTTTTGAAATGCCTATCGGTAACTACATCTGAAATGATTATCAGCGCTTATATTTGATATGCCTATCGGCAACCATATCTGGAATGCCTATCGGCAACTATATTTGAAATGCCTATCGGCTTCTATATCTGAAAGGCCTATCGGCACCTATTTTTAAAATACCAATCGGCAACTATATCTGAAATACCTATCGGCACCTAAATCTGAAATGTTATTGGCACCTATTTTTCAAATGCCTATCAGAAACTACATCTGAAATGTTGATCAGCACCTATATTTGAAATGCCTATCGGCAACCATATCTGGAATGCCTATCGGCACCTATATTTGAAATGCCTATCGGCTTCTATATCTGAAATGCCTATCGGCACCTGTTTTTAAAATGCCAATCGGCTTCTATATCTGAAATGCCTATCGGCACCTATTTTTAAAATGCCAATCGGCAACTATATCTGAAATGCCTATCGGCACCTATATCTGAAATGCCTATCGGTACCTATTTTTGAAATGCCTATCGGAAACTACATCTAAAAATGATTATCAGCGTTTATATTTGATATGCCTATCGGCAACCATATCTGGAATGCCTATCGGTAACTATATTTGAAATGCCTATCGGCTTCTATATCTGAAATGCCTATCGGCACCTATTTTTAAAATACCAATCGGCAACTATATCTGAAATGCCTATCGGCACCTATATCTGAAATGCCTATCGGCATATATTTTAGAAATGCCTTTCGGAAACTACATCTGAAATGCCTATCTGCTCCTATATTTGAAATGCCTATCGGCAACCATATCTGAAATGCCTATCGACACCTATATTTGAAATACCTATCGGCTTCTATATCTGAAATGCCTATCGGCACCTGTTTTTAAAATGCCAATCGGCAACTATATCTGAAATGCCTATCGGCACCTATAACCGAAATGCCTATCGGCATCAAGTTTTGAAATGCCTATCGGAAACTACGTCTAAAATGCCTATCAGCACCTATATTTGAAACGCCTATCGGCAACCATATCTGGAATGCCTATCGGCACCTATATTTGAAATGCCTATCGGCTTCTATATCTGAAATGCCTATTGGCACCTATTTTTAAAATGCCAATCGGCAACTATATCTGAAATGCCTATCGGTACCTATATCTGAAATACCTATCGGCACCTATCTTTGAAATGCCTATCGGAAACTACATCTGAAATGCCTATCAGCACCTATATTTGAAATGCTTATCGGCAACCATATCTGAAATGCCTATCGACACCTATATTTGAAATCCCTATCGGCTTCTATATCTGAAATGCCTATCGGCATCTATTTTTAAAATGCCAATCGGTAACTATATCTTAAATGCCTATCGTCACCTATATCTGAAATGCCTATCGGCACCTATTTTTGAAATGCCTATCGGAAACTACATCTGAAATGCCTATCAGCACCTATATTTGAAATGCCTATCGGCAACCATATCTGGAATGCCTATCGGCGCCTATATTTGAAATGCCTATCGGCTTCTATATCTGAAATGCCTATCGGCACCAATTTTTAAAATGCCAATCGGCATTTATATCTGAAGTGCCTATCGGCACCTATATCTGAAATGCCTATCGGCACCTATTTTTAAAATGCCTATCGAAAACTACATCTGAAATGCCTATCAGCACATATATTTGAAATGCCTATCGGCACCTATATCTAAAATGCCTATCGGAGCCTATTTTTGAAATGCCTATCGGAAACTACATCTGAAATGACTATCAGCACCTATATTTGAAATACCTATCGGCTTCTATATCTAAAATGCCTATCGGCACCTATTTTTAAAATGCCAATCGGCAACTACATCTGAAATGCCTATCGGCTTATATATCTGAAATGCCTATCGGCACCTATTTTTAAAATGCCAATCGGCAACTATATCTGAAATGCCAATCGGCACCTATAACTGAAATGCCTATCGACACCTATTTTTAAAATGCCAATTGGCAACTATATCTGAAATGCCTATCGGCACCTATATCTGAAATGCCTATCGACACCTATTTTTAAAAAGCCAATTGGCAACTATATCTGAAATGCCTATCGGCACCTATATCTGAAATGCCTATCGACACCTATTTTTAAAAAGCCAATTGGCAACTATATCTTAAATGCCTATCGGCACCTATATCTGAAATGCCTATCGGTAACTATTTTTGAAATGCCTATCGGAAAATACATCTGAAATGCCTATCAGCACCTATATTTGAAATGCCTATCGGCAACCATATCTGGAATGCCTATCGGCACCTATATTTGAAATGCCTATCGGCTTCTATATCTGAAATGCCTATCGGCACCTATTTTTAAAATGCCAATCGGCAACTATATCTGAAATGCCTATCGGCACTTATATCTAAAATGCCTATCGGCACCATTTTTTGAAATGCCTATCGGAAACTACATCCGGAATGCCTATCAGCACCTATATTTGAAATGCCTATCGGCAACCGTATCTGGAATGCCTATCGGCACCTATATTTGAAATGCCTATCGGCTTCTATATCTGAAATGCCTATCGACACCAATTTTTTAAATGCCTATCGGAAACTACATCTGAAATGCCTATCAGCACCTATATTTGAAATGCCTATCGGCAACCATATCTGGTATGCTCATCGGCACCTATATTTGAAATGCCTATCGGCTTATATATCTGAAATGCCTATCGGCACCTATTTTTAAAATGCCAATCGGCAACTATATCTGAAATGCCTATCGGCACCTATATCTGAAATGCCTATCGGCACCAATTTTTGAAATGCCTATCGGAAACTACATCTGAAATGCCTATCAGCACCTATATTTGAAATGCCTATCGGCAACCATATCTGGAATGCCTATCGGCACCTATATTTGAAATGCCTATCGGCACCTATTTTTGAAATGCCTATCGAAAACTACATCTGAAATGCCTATCAGTACCTATATTTGAAATGGCTATCGGCAACCACATCAGTAATGCCTATCGGCACTTATATCTGAAATGCCTTTCGGCATTTATATCTGAAATGCCGGTCGACACCTATATTTGAAATGCCTATCGGCACATATATTTTAAATGCCTATCGGCAACTATATCTGATATGCCTATCGGCACCTATATCTGAAATGCCCATCGGCACCTATTTTTGAAATGCCTATCGGAAACTACATCTAAAATGCCTATCGGCACCTATTTTTAAAATGCCAATCGGTAAGTATATCTGAAATGCCAATCGGCGCCTATATATGAAATGCCTATCGGAACCTATTTTTGAAATGCCTATCGGAAACTACATCTGAAATGATTATCAGCACCTATATTTGAAATGCCTATCGGCAACCATATCTGAAATGCCTATCCACACCTATATTTGAAATACCTATCGGCTTCTATATCTGAAATGCCTATCGGCACCTATTTTTAAAATGCCAATCGGCAACTATATCTGAAATGCCTATCGGCACCTATATCTGAAATGCCTATCGGTACCTATTTTTGAAATGCCTATCGGTAACTACATCTGAAATGATTATCAGCGCTTATATTTGATATGCCTATCGGCAACCATATCTGGAATGCCTATCGGCAACTATATTTGAAATGCCTATCGGCTTCTATATCTGAAAGGCCTATCGGCACCTATTTTTAAAATACCAATCGGCAACTATATCTGAAATACCTATCGGCACCTAAATCTGAAATGTTATTGGCACCTATTTTTCAAATGCCTATCAGAAACTACATCTGAAATGTTGATCAGCACCTATATTTGAAATGCCTATCGGCAACCATATCTGGAATGCCTATCGGCACCTATATTTGAAATGCCTATCGGCTTCTATATCTGAAATGCCTATCGGCACCTGTTTTTAAAATGCCAATCGGCTTCTATATCTGAAATGCCTATCGGCACCTATTTTTAAAATGCCAATCGGCAACTATATCTGAAATGCCTATCGGCACCTATATCTGAAATGCCTATCGGTACCTATTTTTGAAATGCCTATCGGAAACTACATCTAAAAATGATTATCAGCGCTTATATTTGATATGCCTATCGGCAACCATATCTGGAATGCCTATCGGTAACTATATTTGAAATGCCTATCGGCTTCTATATCTGAAATGCCTATCGGCACCTATTTTTAAAATACCAATCGGCAACTATATCTGAAATGCCTATCGGCACCTATATCTGAAATGCCTATCGGCATATATTTTAGAAATGCCTTTCGGAAACTACATCTGAAATGCCTATCTGCTCCTATATTTGAAATGCCTATCGGCAACCATATCTGAAATGCCTATCGACACCTATATTTGAAATACCTATCGGCTTCTATATCTGAAATGCCTATCGGCACCTGTTTTTAAAATGCCAATCGGCAACTATATCTGAAATGCCTATCGGCACCTATAACCGAAATGCCTATCGGCATCAAGTTTTGAAATGCCTATCGGAAACTACGTCTAAAATGCCTATCAGCACCTATATTTGAAACGCCTATCGGCAACCATATCTGGAATGCCTATCGGCACCTATATTTGAAATGCCTATCGGCTTCTATATCTGAAATGCCTATTGGCACCTATTTTTAAAATGCCAATCGGCAACTATATCTGAAATGCCTATCGGTACCTATATCTGAAATACCTATCGGCACCTATCTTTGAAATGCCTATCGGAAACTACATCTGAAATGCCTATCAGCACCTATATTTGAAATGCTTATCGGCAACCATATCTGAAATGCCTATCGACACCTATATTTGAAATCCCTATCGGCTTCTATATCTGAAATGCCTATCGGCATCTATTTTTAAAATGCCAATCGGTAACTATATCTTAAATGCCTATCGTCACCTATATCTGAAATGCCTATCGGCACCTATTTTTGAAATGCCTATCGGAAACTACATCTGAAATGCCTATCAGCACCTATATTTGAAATGCCTATCGGCAACCATATCTGGAATGCCTATCGGCGCCTATATTTGAAATGCCTATCGGCTTCTATATCTGAAATGCCTATCGGCACCAATTTTTAAAATGCCAATCGGCATTTATATCTGAAGTGCCTATCGGCACCTATATCTGAAATGCCTATCGGCACCTATTTTTAAAATGCCTATCGAAAACTACATCTGAAATGCCTATCAGCACATATATTTGAAATGCCTATCGGCACCTATATCTAAAATGCCTATCGGAGCCTATTTTTGAAATGCCTATCGGAAACTACATCTGAAATGACTATCAGCACCTATATTTGAAATACCTATCGGCTTCTATATCTAAAATGCCTATCGGCACCTATTTTTAAAATGCCAATCGGCAACTACATCTGAAATGCCTATCGGCTTATATATCTGAAATGCCTATCGGCACCTATTTTTAAAATGCCAATCGGCAACTATATCTGAAATGCCAATCGGCACCTATAACTGAAATGCCTATCGACACCTATTTTTAAAATGCCAATTGGCAACTATATCTGAAATGCCTATCGGCACCTATATCTGAAATGCCTATCGACACCTATTTTTAAAAAGCCAATTGGCAACTATATCTGAAATGCCTATCGGCACCTATATCTGAAATGCCTATCGACACCTATTTTTAAAAAGCCAATTGGCAACTATATCTTAAATGCCTATCGGCACCTATATCTGAAATGCCTATCGGTAACTATTTTTGAAATGCCTATCGGAAACTACATCTGAAATGCCTATCAGCACCTATATTTGAAATGCCTATCGGCAACCATATCTGGAATGCCTATCGGCACCTATATTTGAAATGCCTATCGGCTTCTATATCTGAAATGCCTATCGGCACCTATTTTTAAAATGCCAATCGGCAACTATATCTGAAATGCCTATCGGCACTTATATCTAAAATGCCTATCGGCACCATTTTTTGAAATGCCTATCGGAAACTACATCCGGAATGCCTATCAGCACCTATATTTGAAATGCCTATCGGCAACCGTATCTGGAATGCCTATCGGCACCTATATTTGAAATGCCTATCGGCTTCTATATCTGAAATGCCTATCGACACCAATTTTTTAAATGCCTATCGGAAACTACATCTGAAATGCCTATCAGCACCTATATTTGAAATGCCTATCGGCAACCATATCTGGTATGCTCATCGGCACCTATATTTGAAATGCCTATCGGCTTATATATCTGAAATGCCTATCGGCACCTATTTTTAAAATGCCAATCGGCAACTATATCTGAAATGCCTATCGGCACCTATATCTGAAATGCCTATCGGCACCTATTTTTGAAATGCATATCGGAAACTACATCTGAAATGCCTATCAGCACCTATATTTAAAATGCTTATCGGCAAACATATCTGAAATGCCTATCGACACCTATATTTAAAATCCCTATCGGCTTCTATATCTGAAATGCCTATCGGCACCTATTATTAAAATGCCAATCGGCAACTATATCTGAAATGCCTATCGGCACCTATATCTGAAATGCCTATCGGCACCAATTTTTGAAATGCCTATCGGAAACTACATCTGAAATGCCTATCAGCACCTATATTTGAAATGCCTATCGGCAACCATATCTGGAATGCCTATCGGCGCCTATATTTGAAATGCCTATCGGCTTCTATATCTGAAATACCTATCGGCGCCTATTTTTAAAATGCCAATCGGTAACTATATCTGAAGTGCCTGTCGGCACCTATATCTGAAATGCCTATCGGCACCTATTTTTGAAATGCCTATCGAAAACTACATCTTAAATGCCTATCAGCACCTATATTTGAAATGCCTATCGGCAACCACATCAGAAATGCCTATCGGCACCTATATCTGAAATGCCTATCGGCACCTATTTTTGAATAGCCTATCGGAAACTACATCTAAAATGCCTATCGGCACCTATTTTTAAAATGTCAATCGGTAAGTATATCTGAAATGCCTATCGGCACCTATATCTGAAATGCCTATCGGAACCTATTTTTGAAATGCCTATCGGAAACAACATCTGAAATGACTATCAGCACCTATATTTGAAATGCTTATCGGCAACCATATCTGAAATGCCTATCCACACCTATATTTGAAATACCTATCGGCTTCTATATCTGAAATGCCTATCGGCACCTATTTTTAAAATGCCAATCGACAACTATATCTGAAATGCCTATCGGCACCTATATCTGAAATGCCTATCGGTACCTATTGTTGAAATGCCTATCGGAAACTACATCTGAAATGATTATCAGCGCTTATATTTGATATGCCTATCGGCAACCATATCTGGAATGCCTATCGGCAACTATATTTGAAATGCCTATCGGCTTCTATATCTGAAATGCCTATCGGCACCTATTTTTAAAATACCAATCGGCAACTATATCTGAAATGCCTATCGGCACCTATATCTGAAATGCCTATCGGCATATATTTTTGAAATGCCTTTCGGAAACTACATCTGAAATGCCTATCTGCTCCTATATTTGAAATGCCTATCGGCAACCATATCTGAAATGCCTATCGACACCTATATTTGAAATACCTATCGGCTTCTATATCTGAAATGCCTATCGGCACCTATTTTTGAAATGCCTATCGGAAACTACATCTAAAATGCCTATCGGCACCTATTTTTAAAATGCCATTCGGTAAGTATATCTGAAATGCCTATCGGCACCTATATTTGAAATGCCATCGGCAACCATATCTGAAATGCCTATCGACACCTATATTTGAAATACCTATCGGCTTCTATATCTGAAATGCCTATCGGCACCTGTTTTTAAAATGCCAATCGGCAACTATATCTGAAATGCCTATCGGCACCTATATCCGAAATGCCTATCGGCATCAATTTTTGAAATACCTATCGGAAACTACATCTAAAATGCCTATCAGCACCTATATTTGAAATGCCTATCGGCAACCATATCTGGAATGCCTATTCGCACCTATATTTGAAATGCGTATCGGCTTCTATATCTGAAATGCCTATCGGCACCTATTTTTAAAATGCCAATCGGCAACTATATCTGAAATGCCTATCGGCACCTATATCTGAAATGCCTATCGGCACATATTTTTGAAATGCCTATCGGAAACTACATCTGAAATGCCTATCAGCACCTATATTTGAAATGCCTATCGGCAACCATATCTGAAATGCCTATCGACACCTATATTTGAAATACCTATCGGCTTCTATATCTGAAATGCCTATCGGCACCTATTTTTAAAATGCCAAACGGTAACTATATCTGAAATGCCTATCGGCACCTAAATCTTAAATGCCTATTGGCACCATTTTTTGAAATGTCTATCGGAAACTACATCCGGAATGCCTATCAGCACCTATATTTGAAATGCCTATCGGCAACCATATCTGGAATGCCTATCGGCACCTATATTTGAAATGCCTATCGGCTTTTATATCTGAAATGCCTATCGACACCTATTTTTAAAATGCCAATCGGCAACTATATCTGAAATGCCTATCGGCACCTATATCTGAAATGCCTATCGGCACCTATTTTTGAAATGCCTATCGGAAACTACATCTGAAATGCCTATCAGCACCTATATTTGAAATGCTTATCGGCAACCATATCTGAAATGCCTATCGACACCTATATTTGAAATACCTATCGGCTTCTATATCTGAAATGCCTATCGGCACCTGTTTTTAAAATGCCAATCGGCAACTATATCTGAAATGCCTATCGGCACTTATATCTGAAATGCCTATCGGCACCTATTTTTGAAATGCCTATCGGAAACTACATCTGAAATGCCTATCAGCACCTATATTTGAAATGCTTATCGGCAACCATATCTGAAATGCCTATCGACACCTATATTTGAAATCCCTATCGGCTTCTATATCTGAAATGCCTATCGGCACCTATTTTTAAAATGCCAATCGGAAACTATATCTGAAATGCCTATCGGCACCTATATCTGAAATGCCTATCGGCACCTATTTTTGAAATGCCTATCGGAAACTACATCTGAAATGCCTATCAGCACCTATATTTGAAATGCCTATCGGCAACCATATCTGGAATGCCTATCGGCGCCTATATTTGAAATGCCTATCGGCTTCTATATCTGAAATGCCTATCGGCACCTATTTTTAAAATGCCAATCGGCATTTATATCTGAAGTGCCTATCGGAACCTATATCTGAAATGCCTATCGGCACCTATTTTTGAAATGCCTATCGAAAACTACATCTGAAATGCCTATCAGCACCTATATTTGAAATGCCTATCGGCAACCACATCAGAAATGCCTATCGGCACCTATATCTGAAATGCCTTTCGGCATTTATATCTGAAATGCTGATCGACACCTATATTTGAAATGCCTATCGGCACTTTTATTTTAAATGCCTATCGGCAACTATATCTGATAAGTCTATCGGCACCTATATCTGAAATGCCTATCGGCACCTATTTTTGAAATGCCAATCTTTAAGTATATCTGAAATGCCTATCGGCACCTATATCTAAAATGCCTATCGGAACCTATTTTTGGAATGCCTATCGGAAACTACATTGAAATGATTATCAGCACCTATATTTGAAATGCCTATCGGCAACCATATCTGAAATGCCTATCCACACCTATATTTGAAATACCTATCGGCTTCTATATCTAAAATGCCTATCGGCACCTATTTTTGAAATGCCAATCGGTAAGTATATCTGAAATGCCTATCGGCACCTATATCTAAAATGCCTATCGGAACCTATTTTTGAAATGCCTATCGGAAACTACATCTGAAATGACTATCAGCACCTATATTTGAAATGCCTATCGGCAACCATATCTGAAATGCCTATCGACACCTATATTTGAAATCCCTATCGGCTTCTATATCTGAAATGCCTATCGGCACCTATTTTTAAAATGCCAATCGGCAACTATATCTGAAATGCCAATCGGCACCTATATCTGAAATGCCTATCGACACCTATTTTTAAAATGCCAATTGGCAACTATATCTGAAATGCCTATCGGCACCTATATCTGAAATGCCTATCGACACCTATTTTAAAAATGCCAATTGGCAACTATATCTGAAATGCCTATCGGCACCTATATCTGGAATGCCTATCGGCACCTATATTTGAAATGCCTATCGGCTTCTATATCTGAAATGCCTATCGGCACCTATTTTTAAAATACCAATCGGCAACTATATCTGAAATGCCTATCGGCACCTATATCTGCAATGCCTATCGGCATATATTTTTGAAATGCCTTTCGGAAACCACATCTGAAATGCCTATCTGCTCCTATATTTGAAATGCCTATCGGCAACCATATCTGAAATGCCTATCGACACCTATATTTGAAATACCTATCGGCTTCTATATCTGAAATGCCTATCGGCACCTGTTTTTAAAATGCCAATCGGCAACTATATCTGAAATGCCTATCGGCACCTATATCCGAAATGCCTATCGGCATTAATTTCTGAAATGCCTATCGGAAACTACATCTAAAATGCCTATCAGCACCTATATTTGGAATGCCTATCGGCAACCATATCTGGAATGCCTATCGGCACCTATATTTGAAATGCCTATCGGCTTCTATATCTGAAATGCCTATCGGCACCTATTTTTAAAATGCCAATCGGTAACTATATCTGAAATGCCTATCGGCACCTATATCTGAAATGCCTTTCGGCACCATTTTTTGAAATGCCTATCGGAAACTACATCCGGAATGCCTATCAGCTCCTATATTTGAAATGCCTATCGGAAACTACATCTGAAATGCCTATCAGCACCAATATTTGAAATGCCTATCGGCAACCATATCTGGAATGCCTATCGGCACCTATATTTGAAATGCCTATCGGCTTCTATATCTGAAATGCCTATCGGCACCTATTTTTAAAATGCCAATCGGCAACTATATCTGATATGCCTATCGGCACCTATATCTGAAATGGCAATCGGCACCTATTTTTGAAATGCCTATCGGAAACTACATTTGAAATGCCTATCAGCACCTATATTTGAAATGCCTATCGGCAACCATATCTGGAATGCTCATCGGCACCTATATTTGAAATGGCTATCGGCTTATATATCTGAAATGCCTATCGGCACCTATTTTTAAAATGCCAATCGGCAACTATATCTGAAATGCCTATCGGCACCTATATCTGAAATGCCTATCGGCACCATTTTTTGAAATGCCTATCGGAAACTACATCCGGAATGCCTATCAGCACCTATATTTGAGATGCCTATCGGCAACCATATCTAAAATGCCTATCGGCACCTATATTTGAAATGCCTATCGGCTTCTATATCTGAAATGCCTATCGACACCTATTTTTGAAATGCCTATCGGAAACTACATCTAAAATGCCTATCGGCACCTATTTTAAAATGCCAATCGGAAAGTATATCTGAAATGCCTATCGGCACTTATAATTGAAATGCCTATCGGAACCTATTTTTGAAATGACTATCGGAAACAACATCTGAAATGACTATCAGCACCTATATTTGAAATGCCTATCGGCAGCCATATCTGAAATGCCTATCCACACCTGTATTTGAAATACCTATCGGCTTCTATATCTAAAATGCCTATCGGCACCTATTTTTAAAATGCCAATCGGCAACTATATCTGAAATGCCTATCGGCACCTATATCTGAAATGCCTGACGGCACAAACTTTTGAAATGCCTATCGGAAACTCCATCTGAAATGCCTATCAGCACCTATATCTGAAATGCCTATCGGCAACCATATCTGGAATGCCTATCAGCACCTACATTTGAAATGCCTGTCGGGTTCTATATCTGAAATGCCTATCGACACCTATTTTTAAAATGCCAATTGGCAACTATATCTGAAATGCCTATCGGCACCTATATCTGAAATGCCTATCGGCACCTATATCTGAAATGCCTGTCGGCACAAACTTTTGAAATGCCTATCGGAAACTCCATCTGAAATGCCTATCAGCACCTATATTTGAAATGCCTATCGGCTACCATATCTGGAATGCCTATCAGCACCTATATTTGAAATGCCTATCGGGTTCTATATCTGAAATGCCTATCGACACCTATTTTTAAAATGCCAATTGGCAACTATATCTGAAATGCCTATCGGCACCTATATCTGAAATGCCTATCGGTACCTATTTTTGAAATGCCTATCGGAAACTACATCTGAAATGATTATCAGCACTTATATTTGAAATACCTATCACAACCATATCTGGAATGCCTATCGGCACCTATATTTGAAATGCCTATCGGCTTCTATATCTGAAATGCCTATCGGCACCTATTTTTAAAATACCAATCGGCAACTATATCTGAAATGCCTATCGGCACCTATATCTGCAATGCCTATCGGCATATATTTTTGAAATGCCTTTCGGAAACCACATCTGAAATGCCTATCTGCTCCTATATTTGAAATGCCTATCGGCAACCATATCTGAAATGCCTATCGACACCTATATTTGAAATACCTATCGGCTTCTATATCTGAAATGCCTATCGGCACCTGTTTTTAAAATGCCAATCGGCAACTATATCTGAAATGCCTATCGGCACCTATATCCGAAATGCCTATCGGCATTAATTTCTGAAATGCCTATCGGAAACTACATCTAAAATGCCTATCAGCACCTATATTTGGAATGCCTATCGGCAACCATATCTGGAATGCCTATCGGCACCTATATTTGAAATGCCTATCGGCTTCTATATCTGAAATGCCTATCGGCACCTATTTTTAAAATGCCAATCGGTAACTATATCTGAAATGCCTATCGGCACCTATATCTGAAATGCCTTTCGGCACCATTTTTTGAAATGCCTATCGGAAACTACATCCGGAATGCCTATCAGTTCCTATATTTGAAATGCCTATCGGAAACTACATCTGAAATGCCTATCAGCACCAATATTTGAAATGCCTATCGGCAACCATATCTGGAATGCCTATCGGCACCTATATTTGAAATGCCTATCGGCTTCTATATCTGAAATGCCTATCGGCACCTATTTTTAAAATGCCAATCGGCAACTATATCTGATATGCCTATCGGCACCTATATCTGAAATGGCAATCGGCACCTATTTTTGAAATGCCTATCGGAAACTACATTTGAAATGCCTATCAGCACCTATATTTGAAATGCCTATCGGCAACCATATCTGGAATGCTCATCGGCACCTATATTTGAAATGGCTATCGGCTTATATATCTGAAATGCCTATCGGCACCTATTTTTAAAATGCCAATCGGCAACTATATCTGAAATGCCTATCGGCACCTATATCTGAAATGCCTATCGGCACCATTTTTTGAAATGCCTATCGGAAACCACATCCGGAATGCCTATCAGCACCTATATTTGAGATGCCTATCGGCAACCATATCTAAAATGCCTATCGGCACCTATATTTGAAATGCCTATCGGCTTCTATATCTGAAATGCCTATCGACACCTATTTTTGAAATGCCTATCGGAAACTACATCTAAAATGCCTATCGGCACCTATTTTAAAATGCCAATCGGAAAGTATATCTGAAATGCCTATCGGCACTTATAATTGAAATGCCTATCGGAACCTATTTTTGAAATGACTATCGGAAACAACATCTGAAATGACTATCAGCACCTATATTTGAAATGCCTATCGGCAGCCATATCTGAAATGCCTATCCACACCTGTATTTGAAATACCTATCGGCTTCTATATCTAAAATGCCTATCGGCACCTATTTTTAAAATGCCAATCGGCAACTATATCTGAAATGCCTATCGGCACCTATATCTGAAATGCCTGACGGCACAAACTTTTGAAATGCCTATCGGAAACTCCATCTGAAATGCCTATCAGCACCTATATCTGAAATGCCTATCGGCAACCATATCTGGAATGCCTATCAGCACCTACATTTGAAATGCCTGTCGGGTTCTATATCTGAAATGCCTATCGACACCTATTTTTAAAATGCCAATTGGCAACTATATCTGAAATGCCTATCGGCACCTATATCTGAAATGCCTATCGGCACCTATATCTGAAATGCCTGTCGGCACAAACTTTTGAAATGCCTATCGGAAACTCCATCTGAAATGCCTATCAGCACCTATATTTGAAATGCCTATCGGCTACCATATCTGGAATGCCTATCAGCACCTATATTTGAAATGCCTATCGGGTTCTATATCTGAAATGCCTATCGACACCTATTTTTAAAATGCCAATTGGCAACTATATCTGAAATGCCTATCGGCACCTATATCTGAAATGCCTATCGGTACCTATTTTTGAAATGCCTATCGGAAACTACATCTGAAATGATTATCAGCACTTATATTTGAAATACCTATCACAACCATATCTGGAATGCCTATCGGCACCTATATTTGAAATGCCTATCGGCTTCTATATCTGAAATGCCTATCGGCACCTATTTTTAAAATACCAATCGGCAACTATATCTGAAATGCCTATCGGCACCTATATCTGCAATGCCTATCGGCATATATTTTTGAAATGCCTTTCGGAAACCACATCTGAAATGCCTATCTGCTCCTATATTTGAAATGCCTATCGGCAACCATATCTGAAATGCCTATCGACACCTATATTTGAAATACCTATCGGCTTCTATATCTGAAATGCCTATCGGCACCTGTTTTTAAAATGCCAATCGGCAACTATATCTGAAATGCCTATCGGCACCTATATCCGAAATGCCTATCGGCATTAATTTCTGAAATGCCTATCGGAAACTACATCTAAAATGCCTATCAGCACCTATATTTGGAATGCCTATCGGCAACCATATCTGGAATGCCTATCGGCACCTATATTTGAAATGCCTATCGGCTTCTATATCTGAAATGCCTATCGGCACCTATTTTTAAAATGCCAATCGGTAACTATATCTGAAATGCCTATCGGCACCTATATCTGAAATGCCTTTCGGCACCATTTTTTGAAATGCCTATCGGAAACTACATCCGGAATGCCTATCAGTTCCTATATTTGAAATGCCTATCGGAAACTACATCTGAAATGCCTATCAGCACCAATATTTGAAATGCCTATCGGCAACCATATCTGGAATGCCTATCGGCACCTATATTTGAAATGCCTATCGGCTTCTATATCTGAAATGCCTATCGGCACCTATTTTTAAAATGCCAATCGGCAACTATATCTGATATGCCTATCGGCACCTATATCTGAAATGGCAATCGGCACCTATTTTTGAAATGCCTATCGGAAACTACATTTGAAATGCCTATCAGCACCTATATTTGAAATGCCTATCGGCAACCATATCTGGAATGCTCATCGGCACCTATATTTGAAATGGCTATCGGCTTATATATCTGAAATGCCTATCGGCACCTATTTTTAAAATGCCAATCGGCAACTATATCTGAAATGCCTATCGGCACCTATATCTGAAATGCCTATCGGCACCATTTTTTGAAATGCCTATCGGAAACTACATCCGGAATGCCTATCAGCACCTATATTTGAGATGCCTATCGGCAACCATATCTAAAATGCCTATCGGCACCTATATTTGAAATGCCTATCGGCTTCTATATCTGAAATGCCTATCGACACCTATTTTTGAAATGCCTATCGGAAACTACATCTAAAATGCCTATCGGCACCTATTTTAAAATGCCAATCGGAAAGTATATCTGAAATGCCTATCGGCACTTATAATTGAAATGCCTATCGGAACCTATTTTTGAAATGACTATCGGAAACAACATCTGAAATGACTATCAGCACCTATATTTGAAATGCCTATCGGCAGCCATATCTGAAATGCCTATCCACACCTGTATTTGAAATACCTATCGGCTTCTATATCTAAAATGCCTATCGGCACCTATTTTTAAAATGCCAATCGGCAACTATATCTGAAATGCCTATCGGCACCTATATCTGAAATGCCTGACGGCACAAACTTTTGAAATGCCTATCGGAAACTCCATCTGAAATGCCTATCAGCACCTATATCTGAAATGCCTATCGGCAACCATATCTGGAATGCCTATCAGCACCTACATTTGAAATGCCTGTCGGGTTCTATATCTGAAATGCCTATCGACACCTATTTTTAAAATGCCAATTGGCAACTATATCTGAAATGCCTATCGGCACCTATATCTGAAATGCCTATCGGTACCTATTTTTGAAATGCCTATCGGAAACTACATATGAAATGATTATCAGCACTTATATTTGAAATGCCTATCACAACCATATCTGGAATGTCTATCGGCACCTATATTTGAAATGCCTATCGTCTTCTATATCTGAAATGCCTATCGGCACCTATTTTTAAAATACCAATCGGCAACTATATCTGAAATGCCTATCGGCACCTATATCTAAAATGCCTATCGGCATATATTTTTGAAATGCCTTTCGGAAACCACATCTGAAATGCCTATCTGCTCCTATATTTGAAATGCCTATCGGCAACCATATCTGAAATGCCTATCGGCACCTATATCCGAAATGCCTATCGGCATTAATTTTTGAAATGCCTGTCGGAAACTACATCTGAAATGCCTGTCGGAAACTACATCTAAAATGCCTATCAGCACCTATATTTGAAATACCTATCGGCTTCTATATCTGAAATGCCTATCGGCACCTGTTTTTAAAATGCCAATCGGAAACTATATCTGAAATGCCTATCGGCACCTATATCCGAAATGCCTATCGCCATTATTTTTGAAATGCCTATCAAAAACTACATCTAAAATGCCTATCAGCACCTATATTTGAAATGCCTATCGGAAACTACATCTGAAATGCCTATCAGCACCTATATTTGAAATGCCTATCGGCAACCATATCTGGAATGCCTATCGGCACCTATATTTGAAATGCCTATCGGCTTCTATATCTGAAATGCTTATCGGCACCTATATCTGAAATGCCTATCGGCACCATTTTTTGAAATGCCTATCGGAAACTACATCCGGAATGCCTATCAGCACCTATATTTGAAATGCCTATCGGAAACTACATCTAAAATGACTATCAGCACCTATATTTGAAATGCCTATCGGCAACCATATCTGAAATGCCTATCCACACCTATATTTGAAATACCTATCGGCTTCTATATCTGAAATGCCTATCGGCACCTATATTTGAAATGCCTATCGGCTTCTATATCTGAAATGCCTATCGGCACCTATTTTTAAAATGCCAATCGGCAACTATATCTGAAATGCCTATCGGCACCTATATCTGAAATGCCTATCGGAACCTATTTTTGAAATGCCTATCGGAAACTACATCTGAAATGACTATCAGCACCTATATTTGAAATGCCTATCGGCAACCATATCTGAAATGCCTATCGACACCTATATTTGAAATCCCTATCGGCTTCTATATCTGAAATGCCTATCGGCACCTATTTTTAAAATGCCAATCGACAACTATATCTGAAATGCCAATCGGCACCTATATCTGAAATGCCTATTGGCACCTATTTTTGAAATGCCTCATGGAAACTACATCTGAAATGCCTATCAGCACCTATATTTGAAATGCCTATCGGCAACCATATCTGGAATGCCTATCGGCGCCTATATTTGAAATGCCTCTCGGCTTCTATATCTGAAATGCCTATCGGCACCTATTTTGAAAATGCCAATCGGCATTTATATCTGAAGTGCCTATCGGCACCTATATCTGAAATGCCTATCGGCACCTATTTTTGAAATGCCTATCGAAAACTACATCTGAAATGCCTATCAGCACCTATATTTGAAATGCCTTTTATGAACCACATCAGAAATGCCTATCGGCACCTATATCTGAAATGCCTTTCGGCATTTATATCTGAAATACCGATCGACACCTATATTTGAAATGCCTATCGGCACTTTTATTTTAAATGCCTATCGGCAACTATATCTGATAAGCCTATCGGCTCCTATATCTGAAATGCCTATCGGCACCTATTTTTGGAATGCCAATCTTTAAGTATATCTGAAATGCCTATCGGCACCTATATCTAAAATGCCTATCGGAACCTATTTTTGAAATGCCTATCGGAAACTACATCTGAAATGACTATCAGCACCTATATTTGAAATGCCTATCGGCAACCATATCTGAAATGCCTATCCACACCTATATTTGAAATACCTATCGGCTTCTATATCTAAAATGCCTATCGGCACCTATTTTTAAAATGCCAATCGGTAAGTATATCTGAAATGCCTATCGGCACCTATATCTAAAATGCCTATTGGAACCTATTTTTGAAATGCCTATCGGAAACTACATCTGAAATGACTATCAGCACCTATATTTGAATAGCCTATCGGCAACCATATCTGAAATGCCTATCCACACCTATATTTGAAATACCTATCGGCTTCTATATCTAAAATGCCTATCGGCACCTATTTTTAAAATGCCAATCGGCAACTACATCTAAAATGCCTATCGGCTTATATATCTGAAATGCCTATCGGCACCTATTTTTAAAATGCCAATCGGCAACTATATCTGAAATGCCAATCGGCACCTATATCTGAAATGCCTATCGACACCTATTTTTAAAATGCCAATTGGCAACTAAATCTGAAATGCCTATCGGCACCTATATCTGAAATGCCTATCGACACCTATTTTTAAAATGCCAATTGGCAACTATATCTGAAATGCCTATCGGCACCTATATCTGAAATGCCTATCGGTACCTATTTTTGAAATGCCTATCGGAAACTACATCTGAAATGATTATCAGCACTTATATTTGAAATGCCTATCGGCAACCATATCTGGAATGTCTATCGGCACCTATATTTGAAATGCCTATCGGCTTCTATATCTGAAATGCCTATCGGCACCTATTTTTAAAATACCAATCGGCAACTATATCTGAAATGCCTATCGGCACCTATATCTGAAATGCCTATTGGCACCTATTTTTGAAATGCCTATCGGAAACTCCATCTGAAATGCCTATCAGCACCTATATTTAAATGCCTATCGGCAACCATATCTGGAATGCCTATCGGCACCTATATTTGAAATGCCTATCGGCAACCATATCTGGAATACCTATCAGCACCTATATTTGAAATGCCTATCGGCTTCTATATCTAAAATGCCTATCGACACCTATTTTTAAAATGCCAATCGGCAACTATTTCTGAAATGCCTATCGGCACCTATATCTGAAATGCCTATCGGCACCTATTTTTGAAATGCCTATCGGAAACTACATCTGAAATGCCTATCAGCACCTTTATTTGAAATGCTTATCGGCAACCATATCTGAAATAGCTATCGACACCTATATTTGAAATCCCTATCGGCGTCTATATCTGAAATGCCTATCAGCACCTATTTTTAAAATGCCAATCGGCAACTATATCTGAAATGCCAATCGGCACCTATATCTGAAATGCCTATCGGCACCTATTTTTGAAATGCCTATCGGAAACTACATCTGAAATGCCTATCAGCACCTATATTTGAAATGCCTATCGGCAACCATATCTGGAATGCCTATCGGCGCCTATATTTGAAATGCCTATCGGCTTCTATATCTAAAATGCCTATCGGCACCTATTTTTAAAATGCCAATCGGCAACTATATCTGAAGTGCCTATCTGCACCTATATCTCAAATGCCTATCGGCACCTATTTTTGAAATGCCTATCGAAAACTACATCTGAAATGCCTATCAGCATTTATATTTGAAATGCCTATCGGCAACCACATCAGAAATGCCTATCGGCCTCTATATCTGAAATGCCCTACGGCATTTATATCTGAAATGCCGATCGACACCTATATTTGAAATGCCTATCGGCACCTATATTTTAAATGCCTATCGGCAACTATTTCTGATATGCCTATCAGCACCTATATCTGAAATGCCTATCGGCACCTATTTTTGAAATGCCTATCGGAAACTACATCTAAAATGCCTATCGGCACCTATTTTTAAAATGCCAATCGGAATGTATATCTGAAATGCCTATCGGTAACTATAATTTAAATGCCTATCGGCACCTATTTTTAAAATGCCAATCGGCAACTACATCTAAAATGCCTATCGGCTTATATATCTGAAATGCCTATCGGCACCTATTTTTAAAATGCCAATCGGCAACTATATCTGAAATGCCAATCGGCACCTATATCTGAAATGCCTATCGACACCTATTTTTAAAATGCCAATTGGCAACTAAATCTGAAATGCCTATCGGCAACTATATCTGAAATGCCTATCGACACCTATTTTTAAAATGCCAATTGGCAACTATATCTGAAATGCCTATCGGCACCTATATCTGAAATGCCTATCGGTACCTATTTTTGAAATGCCTATCGGAAACTACATCTGAAATGATTATCAGCACTTATATTTGAAATGCCTATCGGCAACCATATCTGGAATGTCTATCGGCACCTATATTTGAAATGCCTATCGGTTTCTATATCTGAAATGCCTATCGGCACCTATTTTTAAAATACCAATCGGCAACTATATCTGAAATGCCTATCGGCACCTATATCTGAAATGCCTATCGGCACCTATTTTTGAAATGCCTATCGGAAACTCCATCTGAAATGCCTATCAGCACCTATATTTAAATGCCTATCGGCAACCATATCTGGAATGCCTATCGGCACCTATATTTGAAATGCCTATCGGCAACCATATCTGGAATACCTATCAGCACCTATATTTGAAATGCCTATCGGCTTCTATATCTAAAATGCCTATCGACACCTATTTTTAAAATGCCAATCGGCAACTATTTCTGAAATGCCTATCGGCACCTATATCTGAAATGCCTATCGGCACCTATTTTTGAAATGCCTATCGGAAACTACATCTGAAATGCCTATCAGCACCTTTATTTGAAATGCTTATCGGCAACCATATCTGAAATAGCTATCGACACCTATATTTGAAATCCCTATCGGCGTCTATATCTGAAATGCCTATCAGCACCTATTTTTAAAATGCCAATCGGCAACTATATCTGAAATGCCAATCGGCACCTATATCTGAAATGCCTATCGGCACCTATTTTTGAAATGCCTATCGGAAACTACATCTGAAATGCCTATCAGCACCTATATTTGAAATGCCTATCGGCAACCATATCTGGAATGCCTATCGGCGCCTATATTTGAAATGCCTATCGGCTTCTATATCTAAAATGCCTATCGGCACCTATTTTTAAAATGCCAATCGGCAACTATATCTGAAGTGCCTATCTGCACCTATATCTCAAATGCCTATCGGCACCTATTTTTGAAATGCCTATCGAAAACTACATCTGAAATGCCTATCAGCATTTATATTTGAAATGCCTATCGGCAACCACATCAGAAATGCCTATCGGCCTCTATATCTGAAATGCCCTACGGCATTTATATCTGAAATGCCGATCGACACCTATATTTGAAATGCCTATCGGCACCTATATTTTAAATGCCTATCGGCAACTATTTCTGATATGCCTATCAGCACCTATATCTGAAATGCCTATCGGCACCTATTTTTGAAATGCCTATCGGAAACTACATCTAAAATGCCTATCGGCACCTATTTTTAAAATGCCAATCGGAATGTATATCTGAAATGCCTATCGGTAACTATAATTTAAATGCCTATCGGAACCTATTTTTTAAATGCCTATCGGAAACAACATCTGAAATGACTATCAGCACCTATATTTGAAATGCCTATCGGCAACCATATCTGAAATGCCTATCTACACCTGTATTTGAAATACCTATCGGCTTCTATATCTAAAATGCATATCGGCACCTATTTTTAAAAAGCTAATCGGCAACTATATCTGAAATGCCTATCGGCACCTATATCTGAAATGCCTATCGGCACCAACTTTTGATATGCCTATCGGAAACTCCATCTGAAATGCCTATCAGCACCTATATTTGAAATGCCTATCGGCAACCATATCTGGAATGCCTATCAGCACCTATATTTGAAATGCCTATCGGGTTCTATATCTGAAATGCCTATCGACACCTATTTTTAAAATGCCAATTGGCAACTATATCTGAAATGCCTATCGGTACCTATATCTGAAATGCCTATCGGTACCTATTTTTCAAATGCCTATCGGAAACTACATCTGAAATGATTATCAGCACTTATATTTGAAATGCCTATCGGCAACCATATCTGGAATGCCTATCGGCACCTATATTTGAAATGCCTATCGGCTTCTATATCTGAAATGCCTATCGGCACTTATTAGTAAAATACCAATCGGCAACTATATCTGAAATGCCTATCGGCACCTATATCTAAAATGCCTATCGGCATATATTTTTGAAATGCCTTTCGGAAACTACATCTGAAATGCCTATCTGCTCCTATATTTAAAATGCCTATCGGCAACCATATCTGAAATGCCTATCGACACCTATATTTGAAATACCTATCGGCTTCTATATCTGAAATGCCTATCGGCACCTGTTTTTAAAATGCCAATCGGCAACTATATCTGAAATGCCTATCGGCACCTATATCCGAAATGCCTATCGGCATCAATTTTTGAAATGCCTATCGGAAACTACATCTAAAATGCCTATCAGCACCTATATTTGAAATGCCTATCGGCAACTATATCTGCAATGCCTATCGGCGCCTATATTTGAAATGCCTATCGGCTTCTATATCTGAAGTGCCTATCGGCACCTATTTTTAAATGCCAATTGGCAACTATATCTGAAATGACTATCGGCACCTATATCTGAAATGCCTATCGGCACCTATTTTTGAAATGCCTATCGAAAACTACATCCGAAATGCCTATCAGCACCTATATTTGAAATGCCTATCGGAAACTACATCTGAAATGCCTATCAGCACTCATATTTGAAATGCCTATCGTCAACCATATCTGGAATGCCTATCGGCACCTATATTTGAAATGCCTATCGGCTTCTATATCTGAAATGCCTATCGGCACCTATTTTTAAAATGCCAATCGGCAACTATATCTGAAATGCCTATCGGCACCTATATCTGAAATGCCTATCGGCACCTATTTTTGAAATGCCTATCGGAAACTACATCTGAAATGCCTATTAGCACCTATATTTGAAATGCCTATCAGCAACCATATCTGAAATGCCTATCGACACCTATATTTGAAATACCTATCGGCTTCTATATCTGAAATGCCTATAGGTACCTATTTTTAAAATGCCAATCGGTAACTATATCTGAAATGCCTATCGGCACCTATATCTGAAATGCCTATCGGCACCATTTTTTGAAATGCCTATCGGAAACTACATCCGGAATGCCTATCAGCACCTATATTTGAAATGCCTATCGGCAACCATATCTGGAATGCCTATCAGCACCTATATTTGAAATGCCTATCGGCTTCTATATCTGAAATGCCTATCGACACCAATTTTTGAAATGCCTATCGGAAACTACATCTCAAATGCCTATCAGCTCTTATATTTGAAATGCCTATCGGCAACCATATCTGGAATGCTCATCGGCACCTATATTTGAAATGCCTATCGGCTTATATATCTGAAATGCCTATCGGCACCTATTTTTAAAATGCCAATCGGCAACTATATCTGAAGTGCCTATCGGCACCTATATCTCAAATGCCTATCGGCACCTATTTTTGAAATGCCTATCGAAAACTACATCTGAAATGCCTATCAGCATTTATATTTGAAATGCCTATCGGCAACCACATCAGAAATGCCTATCGGCACCTATATCTGAAATGCCCTACGGCATTTATATCTGAAATGCCGATCGACACCTATATTTGAAATGCCTATCGGCACCTATATTTTAAATCCCTATCGGCAACTATATCTGATATGCCTATAGGCACCTATATCTGAAATGCCTATCGGCTTATATATCTGAAATGCCTATCGGCACCTATTTTTAAAATGCCAATCGGCAACTATATCTGAAATGCCTATCGGCACCTATAATTGAAATGCCTATCGGAACCTATTTTTGAAATGCCTATCAGAAACAACATCTGAAATGACTATCAGCACCTATATTTGAAATGCCTATCGGCAACCATATCTGAAATGCCTATCCACACCTGTATTTGAAATACCTATCGGCTTCTATATCTAAAATGCCTATCGGCACCTATTTTTAAAATGCCAATCGGCAACTATATCTGAAATGCCTATCGGCACCTATATCTGAAATTCCTATCGGCACCAACTTTTGAAATGCCTATCGGTAACTCCATCTGAAATGCCTATCAGCACCTATATTTGAAATGCCTATCGGCAACCATATCTGGAATGCCTATCAGCACCTATATTTGAAATACCTATCGGGTTCTATATCTGAAATGCCTACCGACACCTATTTTTAAAATGCCAATTGGCAACTATATCTGAAATGCCTATCGGCACCTATATCTGAAATGCCTATCGGCACCTATTTTTGAAATGCCTATCGGAAACTACATCTGAAATGATTAACAGCACTTATGTTTGAAATGCCTATCGGCAACCATATCTGGAATGCCTATCGGCACCTATATTTGAAATGCCTATCGGCTTCTATATCTGAAATGCCTATCGGAACCTATTTTTAAAATACCAATCGGCAACTATATCTGAAATGCCTATCGGCACCTATATCCGAAATGCCTATCGGCTACAATTTTTGAAATGCCTATCGGAAACTACATCTGAAATGCCTATCAGCACCTATATTTGAAATGCCTATCAGCAATTATATCTGAAATGCCTATCGACGCCTATATTTGAAATACCTATCGGTTCTATATCTGAAATGCCTATCGGTACCTATTTTTAAAATGCCAATCGGTAACTATATCTGAAATGCCTATCGGCACCTATATCTGAAATGCCTATCGGCACCATTTTTTGAAATGCCTATCGGAAACTACATCCGGAATGCCTATCAGCACCTATATTTGAAATGCCTATCGGCAACCATATCTGGAATGCCTATCGGCACCTATATTTGAAATGCCTATCGGCTTCTATATCTGAAATGCCTATCTACACCAATTTTTGAAATGCCTATCGGAAACTACATCTGAAATGCCTAACAGCACCTATATTTGAAATGCCTATCGGCAACCATATCTGGAATGCTCATCGGCACCTATATTTGAAATGCCTATCGGCTTATATATCTGAAATGCCTATCAACACCTATTTTTAAAATGCCAATCGGCAACTATATCTGAAATGCCTATCGGTACCTATATCTAAAATGCCTATCGGCACCAATTTTTGAAATGCCTATCGGAAACTACATCTGAAATGCCTATCAGCACCTATATTTGAAATGCCTATCGGCAACCATATCTGGAATGCTCATCGGCACCTATATTTAAAATGCCTATCGGCTTATATATCTGAAATGCCTATCGGCACCTATTTTTAAAATGCCATTTGGCAACTATATCTGAAATGCCTATCGGCACCTATATCTAAAATGCCTATCGGCACCTATTTTTGAAATGCCTATCTGAAACTACATCTGAAATGCCTATCAGCACCTATATTTGAAATGCCTATCGGCAACCATATCTGGAATGCCTATCGGCACCTATATATGAAATGCCTATCGGCTTCTATATCTGAAATGCCTATCGGCCCCTATTTTTAAAATGCCAATCGGCAACTATATCTGAAATGTCTATCGGCACCTATATCTGAAATGCCTATCGGCACCTATTTTTGAAATGCCTATCGAAAAACTACATCTGAAATGCCTATCAGCACCTATATTTGAAATGCCTATCGGCAACCATATCTGGCATGCCTATCGGCGCCTTTATTTGAAATGCCTATCGGCTTCTATATCTGAAATGCCTATCGGCACCTATTTTTAAAATGCCAATCGGTAACTATATCTGAAATGCCTATCGGCACCTATATCTGAAATGCCTATCGGCACCATTTTTTGAAATGTCTATCGGAAACTACATCCGGAATGCCTATCAGCACCTATATTTGAAATGCCTATCGGCAACCATATCTGGAATGCCTATCGGCACCTATATTTGAAATGCCTATCGGCTTCTATATCTGAAATGCCTATCGACACCTATTTTTAAAATGCCAATCGGCAACTATATCTGAAATGCCAATCGGCACCTATATATGAAATGCCTATCGGCACCTATTTTTGAAATGCCTATCGGAAACTACATCCGAAATGCCTATCAGCACCTATATTTGAAATGCTTATCGGCCACCATATTTGAAATGCCTATCGGCTTCTATATCTGAAATGCCTATCGGCACCTATTTTTTAAATGCCTATCGGCTTCTATATCTGAAATGCCTATCGGCACCTATTTTTAAAATGCCAATCGGCAACTATATCTAAATGCGTATCGGCACCTATATCTGAAATGCCTATCGGTACCTATTTTTGAAATGCCTATCGGAAACTACATCTGAAATGCCTATCAGCACTTATATTTGAAATGCCTATCGGCAACCATATCTGGAATGCCTATCGGCACCTATATTTGAAATGCCTATCGGCTTCTATATCTGAAATGCCTATCGGCACCTATTTTTAAAATGCTAATCGGCAACTATATCTGAAATGCCTATCGGCACCTATATCTGAAATGCCTATCGGCACCTATTTTTAAAATGCCTTTCGGAAACTACATCTTAAATGCCTATCTGCTCCTATATTTGAAATGCCTATCGGCAACCATATCTGAAATGCCTATCGACACCTATATTTGAAATACCTGTCGGCTTCTATATCTGAAATGCCTATCGGCACCTATTTTTAAAATGCCAATCGGCAACTATATCTGAAATGCCTATCGGCACCTATATCTGAAATGCCTATCGACATCAATTTTTGAAATGCCTATCGGAAACTACATCTAAAATGCCTATCAGCACCTATATTTGAAATGCCTATCGGCAACCATATCTGGAATGCCTATCGGCACCTATATTTGAAATGCCTATCGGCTTCTATATCTAAAATGCCTATCGGCACCTATTTTTAAAATGCCAATCGGCAACTATATCTGAAATGCCTATCGGCACCTATATCTGAAATGCCTATCGGCACCTATTTTTGAAATGCCTATCGGAAACTACATCTAAAATGCCTATCTGCACCTATATTTGAAATGCTTATCGGCAACCATATCTGGAATGCCTATCGGCACCTATATTTGAAATGCCTATCGGCTTCTATATCTGAAATGCCTCTCGGCACCTATTTTTAAAATGCCAATCGGCAACTATATCTGTAATGCCTATCGGCACCTATATCTGAAATGCCTATCGGCACCTATTTTTGAAATACCTATCGGAAACTACATCTGAAATGCCTATCAGCACCAATATTTGAAATGCCTATCGGAAACTACATCTGAAATGCCTATCAGCACCTATATTTGAAATGCCTATGGGCAACCATATCTGAAATGCCTATCGACACCTATATTTGATATACCTATCGGCTTCTATATCTGAAATGCCTATCGGCACCTATTTTTTAAATGCTAATCGGCAACTATATCTGAAATGCCTATCGGCACCTATATCTGAAATGCCATCGGGAGCAATTTTTGAAATGCCTATCGGAAACTACATCTGAAATGCCTATCAGCACCTATATTTGAAATGCCTATCGGCAACCAAATCTGGAATGCCTATCGGCACCTATATTTGAAATGCCTATCGGCTTCTATATCTGAAATGCCTATCGACACCTATTTTTAAAATGCCAATTGGCAACTATATCTGAAATGCCTATCGGCACCTATATCTGAAATGCCTATCGGTACCTATTTTTGAAATGCCTATCGGAAACTACATCTGAAATGCCTATCAGCACTTATATTTGAAATGCCTATCGGCAACCATATCTGGAATGCCTATCGGCACATATATTTGAAATGCCTATCGGCTTCTATATCTGAAATGCCTATCGGCACCTATTTTTAAAATGCCAATCGGCAACTATATCTGAAATGCCTATCGGCACCTATATCTGAAATGCCTATCGGCACCTATTTTTAAAATGCCTTTCGGAAACTACATCTGAAATGCCTATCTGCTCCTATATTTGAAATGCCTATCGGCAACCATATCTGAAATGCCTATCGACACCTATATTTAAAATACCTATCGGCTTCTATATCTGAAATGCCTATCGGCACCTGTTTTTAAAATGCCAATCGGCAACTATATCTGAAATGCCTATCGGCAACTATATCTGAAATGCCTATCGGCATCAATTTTTGAAATGCCTATCGGAAACTACATCTAAAATGCCTATCAGCACCTATATTTGAAATGCCCGTCGGCAAACATATCTGGAATGCCTATCGGCACCTATATTTGAAATGCCTATCGGCTTCTATATCTGAAATGCCTATCGGCACCTATTTTTAAAATGCCAATCGGCAACTATATCTGAAATGCCTATCGGCACCTATATCTGAAATGCCTATCGGTACCTATTTTTGAAATGCTTATCGGAAACTACATCTGAAATGCCTATCAGCACCTATATTTGAAATGCCTATCGGCAACCATATCTGAAATGCCTATCGACACCTATATTTGAAATACCTATCGGCTTCTATATCTGAAATGCCTATCGGCACCTATTTTTAAAATGCCAATCGGTAAATATATCTGAAATGCCTATCGGCACCTATATCTGAAATGCCTATCGGCACCAATTTTTGAAATGCCTATCGGAAACTACATCTGGAATGCCTATCAGCACCTATATTTGAAATGCCTATCGGCAACCATATCTGGAATGCCTATCGGCACCTATATTTGAAATGCCTATCGGCTTCTATATCTGAAATGCCTCTCGGCACCTATTTTTAAAATGCCAATCGGCAACTATATCCGTAATGCCTATCGGCACCTATATCTGAAATGCCTATCGGCACCTATTTTAGAAATGCCTATCGGAAACTACATCTGAAATGCCTATCAGCACCAATATTTGAAATGCCTATCGGCAACCATATCTGAAATGCCTATCGACACCTATATTTGAAATACCTATCGGCTTCTATATCTGAAATGCCCGTCGGCACCTATTTTAAAAATGCCAATCGGCAACTATATCTGAAATGCCTATCGGCACCAATTTTTGAAATGCCTATCGGAAACTACATCTGAAATGCCTATCAGCACCTATATTTGAAATGCCTATCGGCAACCATATCTGGAATGCCTATCGGCACCTATATTTGAAATGCCTATCGGCTTCTATATCGGAAATGCCTATCGGCACCGATTTTTAAAATGCCAATCGGCAACTATATCTGAAGTGCCTATCGGCACCTATATCTGAAATGCCTATCGGCACCTATTTTTGAAATGCCTATCGGAAACTACATCTAAAATGCCTATCGGCACCTATTTTTAAAATGCCAATCGGCAACTATATCTGAAATGCTTATCGGCACCTATATCTGAAATGCCTATCGGCACCTATTTTTGAAATGCTTATCGGAAACTACATCTGAAATGCCTATCAGCACCTATATTTGAAATGCCTATCGGCAACCATATCTGGAATGCCTATCGGCACCTATATTTGAAATGCCTATCGGCTTCTATATCTGAAATGCCTATCGGCACCTATTTTTAAAATGCTAATCGGCAACTATATCTGAAATGCCTATCGGCACCTATATCTGAAATGCCTATCGGCACCTATTTTTGAAATGCCTATCAGAAACATCATCTGAAATGCCTATCAGCACCTATATTTGAAATGCCTATCGGCAACCATATCTGGAATGCCTATCGGCAGATATATTTGAAATGTCTATCGGCTTCTATATCTTAAATGCCTATCGGCACCTATTTTTAAAATGCCAATCGGCAACTATATCTGAAATGCCTATCGGCACCTATATCTGAAATGCCTATCGGCACCAATTTTTGAAATGCCTATCGGAAACTACATCTGAAATGCCTATCAGCACCTATATTTGAAATGCCTATCGGCAACCATATCTGGAATGCCATCGGATCCTATATTTGAAATGCCTATCGGCTTCTATATCTGAAATGCCTATCGGCACCTATTTTTAAAATGCCAATCGGCAACTCTATCTGAAATGCCTATCGGCACCTATATCTTAAATGCCTATCGGCACCTATTTTTGAAAAGCCTATCGGAAACTACATCTGAAATGCCTATCAGCACCTTTATTTGAAATGCCTATCGGCAACCATATCTGGAATGCCTATCGCCACCTATATTTGAAATGCCTATCGGGTTCTATATCTGAATTGCCTATCGGCACCTATTTTTAAAAAGCCAATCGGCAACTATATCTGAAGTGCCTATCGGCATCTATATCTGAAATGCCTATCGGCACCTATTTTTGAAATGCCTATCGAAAACTACATCTGAAATGCCTATCAGCACCTATATATGAAATGCCTATCGGCAACCACATCAGAAATGCCTATCGACACCTATATCTGAAATGCCTTTCGGAATTTATATCTGAAATGCCTATCGACACCTATATTTGAAATGCCTACCGGCACCTATATTTTAATGCCTATCGGCAACTATATCTGATATGCCTATCGGCACCTATATCTGAAATGCCTATCGGCACCTATTTTTGAAATGCCTATCGGAAACTACATCTAAAATGCCTATCGGCACCTATTTTTAAAATTCTAATCGGCAACTATATCTGAAATGCCTATCGGCACCTATATCTGAAATGCCTATCAGTACCTATTTTTGAAATGCCTATCGGAAACTACATCTGAAATGCCTATCAGCACTTATATTTGAAATGCCTATCGGCAACCATATCTGGAATGCCTATCGGCACATATATTTGAAATGCCTATCGGCTTCTATATCTGAAATGCCTATCGGCACCTATTTTTAAAATGCCAATCGGCAACTATATCTGAAATGCCTATCGGCACCTATATCTAAAATGCCTATCGGCATATATTTTTGAAATGCCTTTCGGAAACTACATCTGAAATGCCTATCTGCTCCTATATTTAAAATGCCTATCGGCAACCATATCTGAAATGCCTATCGACACCTATATTTGAAATACCTATCGGCTTCTATATCTGAAATGCCTATCGGCACCTGTTTTTAAAATGCCAATCGACAACTATATCTGAAATGCCTATCGGCACCTATATCCGAAATGCCTATCGGCATCAATTTTTGAAATGCCTATCGGAAACTACATCTAAAATGCCTATCAGCACCTATATTTGAAATGCCTATCGGCAACTATATCTGCAATGCCTATCGGCACCTATATTTGAAATGCCTATCGGCTTCTATATCTGAAGTACCTATCGGCACCTATTTTTTAAATGCCAATTGGCAACTATATCTGAAATGACTATCGGCACCTATATCTGAAATGCCTATCGGCACCTATTTTTGAAATGCCTATCGAAAACTACATCTGAAATGCCTATCAGCACCTATTTTTGAAATGCCTATCGGAAACTACACCTGAAATGCCTATCAGCACCTATATTTGAAATGCCTATCGGCAACCATATCTGGAATGCCTATCGGCACCTATATTTGAAATGCCTATCGGCTTCTATATCTGAAATGCCTATCGGCACCTATTTTTAAAATGCCAATCGGCAACTATATCTGAAATGCCAATCGGCACCTATATCTGAAATGCATATCGGCACCTATTTTTGAAATGCCTATCGGAAACTACATCTGAAATGCCTATCAGCACCTATATTTGAAATGCCTATCGGCAACCATATCTGAAATGCCTAACGACACCTATATTTGAAATACCTATCGGCTTCTATATCTGAAATGCCTATCGGTACCTATTTTTAAAATGCCAATCGGTAACTATATCTGAAATGCCTATCGGCACCTATTTTTAAAATGCCAATCGGCAACTATATCTGAAGTGCCTATCGGCACCTATATCTCAAATGCCTATCGGCACCTATTTTTGAAATGCCTATCGAAAACTACATCTGAAATGCCTATCAGCATTTATATTTGAAATGCCTATCGGCAACCACATCAGAAATGCCTATCGGCACCTATATCTGAAATGCCCTACGGCATTTATATCTGAAATGCCGATCGACACCTATATTTGAAATTCCTATCGGCACCTATATTTTAAATCCCTATCGGCAACTATATCTGATATGCCTATAGGCACCTATATCTGAAATGCCTATCGGCTTATATATCTGAAATGCCTATCGGCACCTATTTTTAAAATGCCAATCGGCAACTATATCTGAAATGCCTATCGGCACCTATAATTGAAATGCCTATCGGAACCTATTTTTGAAATGCCTATCAGAAACAACATCTGAAATGACTATCAGCACCTATATTTGAAATGCCTATCGGCAACCATATCTGAAATGCCTATCCACACCTGTATTTGAAATACCTATCGGCTTCTATATCTAAAATGCCTATCGGCACCTATTTTTAAAATGCCAATCGGCAACTATATCTGAAATGCCTATCGGCACCTATATCTGAAATGCCTATCGGCACCTATTTTTGAAATGCCTATCGGAAACTACATCTGAAATGATTAACAGCACTTATGTTTGAAATGCCTATCGGCAACCATATCTGGAATGCCTATCGGCACCTATATTTGAAATGCCTATCGGCTTCTATATCTGAAATGCCTATCGGAACCTATTTTTAAAATACCAATCGGCAACTATATCTGAAATGCCTATCGGCACCTATATCCGAAATGCCTATCGGCATCAATTTTTGAAATGCCTATCGGAAACTACATCTGAAATGCCTATCAGCACCTATATTTGAAATGCCTATCAGCAACCATATCTGAAATGCCTATCGACGCCTATATTTGAAATACCTATCGGCTTCTATATCTGAAATGCCTATCGGTACCTATTTTTAAAATGCCAATCGGTAACTATATCTGAAATGCCTATCGGCACCTATATCTGAAATGCCTATCGGCACCATTTTTTGAAATGCCTATCGGAAACTACATCCGGAATGCCTATCAGCACCTATATTTGAAATGCCTATCGGCAACCATATCTGGAATGCCTATCGGCACCTATATTTGAAATGCCTATCGGCTTCTATATCTGAAATGCCTATCGACACCAATGTTTGAAATGCCTATCGGAAACTACATCTGAAATGCCTAACAGCACCTATATTTGAAATGCCTATCGGCAACCATATCTGGAATGCTCATCGGCACCTATATTTGAAATGCCTATCGGCTTATATATCTGAAATGCCTATCGGCACCTATTTTTAAAATGCCAATCGGCAACTATATCTGAAATGCCTATCGGCACCTATTTTTGAAATGCCTATCGGAAACTACATCTGAAATGCCTATCAGCACCTATATTTGAAATGCCTATCGGCAACCATATCTGGCATGCCTATCGGCGCCTTTATTTGAAATGCCTATCGGCTTCTATATCTGAAATGCCTATCGGCACCTATTTTTAAAATGCCAATCGGTAACTATATCTGAAATGCCTATCGGCACCTATATCTGAAATGCCTATCGGCACCATTTTTTGAAATGTCTATCGGAAACTACATCCGGAATGCCTATCAGCACCTATATTTGAAATGCCTATCGGCAACCATATCTGGAATGCCTATCGGCACCTATATTTGAAATGCCTATCGGCTTCTATATCTGAAATGCCTATCGACACCTATTTTTAAAATGCCAATCGGCAACTATATCTGAAATGCCAATCGGCACCTATATATGAAATGCCTATCGGCACCTATTTTTGAAATGCCTATCGGAAACTACATCTGAAATGCCTATCAGCACCTATATTTGAAATGCTTATCGGCAACCATATCTGGAATGCCTATCGGCGCCTATATTTGAAATGCCTATCGGCTTCTATATCTGAAATGCCTATCGGCACCTATTTTTAAAATGCCAATCGGCATTTATATCTGAAGTGCCTATCGGCACCTATATCTGAAATGCCTATCGGCACCTATTTTTGAAATGCCTATCGAAAACTACATCTGTAATGCCTATCAGCACCTATATTTGAAATGCCTATCGGCAACCACATCAGAAATGCCTATCGGCACCTATATTTGAAATGCCTATCGGCACTTTTATTTTAAATGCCTATCGGCAACTATATCTAATAAGCCTATCGGCACCTATATCTGAAATGCCTATCGGCACCTATTTTTGAAATGCCAATCTTTAAGTATATCTGAAATGCCTATCGGCACCTATATCTAAAATGCCTATCGGAACATATTTTTAAAATGCCTATCGCAAACTACATCTGAAATGACTATCAGCACCTATATTTGAAATGCCTATCGGCAACCATATCTGAAATGCCTATCCACACCTATATTTGAAATACCTATCGGCTTCTATATCTAAAATGCCTATCGGCACCTATTTTTAAAATGCCAATCGGTAAGTATATCTGAAATGCCTATCGGCACCTATATCTAAAATGCCTATCGGAACCTATTTTTGAAATGCCTATCGGAAACTACATCTGAAATGACTATCAGCACCTATATTTGAAATGCCTATCGGCAACCATATCTGAAATGCCTATCCACACCTATATTTGAAATACCTATCGGCTTCTATATCTAAAATGCCTATTGGCACCTATTTTTAAAATGCCAATCGGCAACTACATCTGAAATGCCTATCGGCTTATACATCTGAAATGCCTATCGGCACCTATTTTTAAAATGCCAATCGGCAACTATATCTGAAATGCCAATCGGCACCTATATCTGAAATGCCAATCGACACCTATTTTTAAAATGCCAATTGGCAACTATATCTGAAATGCCTATCGGCACCTATATCTGAAATGCCTATCGACACCTATTTTTAAAATGCCAATTGGCAACTATATCTGAAATGCCTATCGGCACCTATATCTGAAATGCCTATCGGTACCTATTTTTGAAATGCCTATCGGAAACTACATCTGAAATGATTATCAGCACTTATATTTGAAATGCCTATCGGCAACCTTATCTGAAATGCCTATCGGAACCTATATTTGAAATATCTATCGGCTTCTATATCTGAAATGCCTATCGACACCAATTTTTGAAATGCCTATCGGAAACTACATCTGAAATGCCAATCAGCACCTATATTTGAAATGCCTATCGGCAACCATATCTGGAATGCTCATCGGCACCTATATTTGAAATGCCTATCGGCTTAATATCTGAAATGCCTATCGGCACCTATTTTTAAAATGCCAATCGGCAACTATATCTGAAATGCCCTACGGCATTTATATCTGAAATGCCGATCGACACCTATATTTAAAATGCCTATTGGCACCTATATTTTAAATGCCTATCGGCAACTATATCTGATATGCCTATCGGCACCTATATCTGAAATGCCTATCGGCACCTATTTTTGAAATGCCTATCGGAAACTACATATAAAATGCCTATCGGCACCTATTTTTAAAATGCCAATCGGAAAGTATATCTGAAATGCCTATCGGCACCTATAATTGAAATGCCTATCGGAACCTATTTTTGAAATGCCTATCGGAAACAACATCTGAAATGACTATCAGCACCTATATTTGAAATGCCTATGGGCAACCATATCTGAAATGCCTATCCACACCTGTATTTGAAATACCTATCGGCTTCTATATCTAAAAAGCCTATCGGCAACTATTTTTAAAATGCCAATCGGCAACTATATCTGAAATGCCTATCGGCACCTATATCTGAAATGCCTATCGGCACCAACTTTTAAAATGCCTATCGGAAACTCCATCTGAAATGCCTATCAGCACCTATATTTGAAATGCCTATAGGGTTCTATATCTGAAATGCCTATCGACACCTATTTTTAAAATGCAAATTGGCAACTATATCTGAAATGCAAATCGGCACCTATATCTGAAATGCCTATCGGTACCTATTTTTGAAATGCCTATCGGAAACTACATCTGAAATGATTATCAGCACTTATATTTGAAATGCCTATCGGCAACCATATCTGGAATGCCTATCGGCACCTATATTTGAAATGCCTATCGGAAACTACATCTGAAATGCTTATTAGCTCCTATATTTGAAATGCCTATCGGCAACCATATCTGGAATGCCTATCGGCACCTATATTTGAAATCCCTATCGGCTTCTATATCTGAAATGCCTATCGGCACCTATTTTTAAAATGCCAATCGGCAACTATATCCGAAATGCCTATCGGCTTCTATATCTGAAATGCCTATCGACACCAATTTTTGAAATGCCTATCGGAAACTACATTTGAAATGCCTATCAGCACCTATATTTGGAATGCCTATCGGCAACCATATCTGGAATGCTCATCAGCACCTATATTTGAAATGCCTATCGGCTTATATATCTGAAATGCCTATCGGCACCTATTTTTAAAATGCCAATCGGCAACTATATCTGAAATGCCTATCGGCACCTATATCTGAAATGCCTATCGGCACCTATTTTTGAAATGCCTATCGAAAACTACATCTGAAATGCCTATCAGCACCTATATTTGAAATGCTTATCGGCAACCATATCTAAAATGCCTATCGACACCTATATTTAAAATCCCTATCGGCTTCTATATCTGAAATGCCTATCGGCACCTCTTTTTAAAATGCCAATCGGCAACTATATCTGAAATGCCTATCGGCACCTATATCTAAAATGCCTATCGGCACCAATTTTTGAAATGCCTATCGGAAAGTACATCTGAAATGCCTATCAGCACCTATATTTGAAATGCCCATCGGCAACCATATCTGGAATGCTCATCGGCACCTATATTTGAAATGCCTATCGGCTTATATATCTGAAATGCCTATCGGCACCTATTTTTAAAATGCCAATCGGCAACTATATCTGAAATGCCTATCGGCACCTATATCTGAAATGCCTATCGGCACCTATTTTTGAAATGCCTATCGGAAACTACATCTGAAATGCCTATCAGCACCTATATTTGAAATGCCTATCGGCAATCATATCTGAAATGCCTATCGTCACCTATATTTGAAATACCTATCGGCTTCTATATCTGAAATGCCTATTGGCACCTATTTTTAAAATGCCAATCGGCAACTATATCTGAAATGCCTATCGGCACCTATATCTGAAATGCCTATCGGCACCAATTTTTGAAATGCCTATCGGAAATTACATCTGAAATGCCTATCAGCACCTATATTTGAAATGCCTATCGGCAACCACATCTGAAATGCCTATCGACACCTATATTTGAAATACCAATCGGCTTCTATATCTGAAATGCCTATCGGTACCTATTTTTAAAATGCCAATCGGTAACTATATCTGAAATGCCTATCGGCACCTATATCTGAAATGCCTATCGGCACCATTTTTTGAAATGCCTATCGGAAACTACATCCGGAATGCCTATCAGCACCTATATTTGAAATGCCTATCGGCAACCATATCTGGAATGCCTATCGGCACCTATATTTGAAATGCCTATCGGCTTCTATATCTGAAATGCCTATCGACACCAATTTTTGAAATGCCTATCGGAAACTACATCTGAAATGCCTATCAGCACCTATATTTGAAATGCCTATCGGCAACCATATCTATTAATGCTCATCGGCACCTATATTTGAAATGTCTATCGGCTTATACATCTGAAATGCCTATCGGCACCTATTTTTAAAATGCCAATCGGCAACTATATCTGAAATGCCTATCGGCACCTATATCTAAAATGCCTATCGGCACCTATTTTTGAAATGCCTATCGGAAACTACATCTGAAATGCCTATCAGCACCTATATTTGAAATGCTTATCAGCAAACATATCTGAAATGCCTATCGACACCTATATTTAAAATCCCTATCGGCTTCTATATCTGAAATGCCTATCGGCACCTATATCTGAAATGCCTATCGGCACCTATTTTTGAAATGCCTATCGGAAACTACATCTGAAATGCCTATCAGCACCTATATTTGAAATGCCTATCGGCAATCATATCTGAAATGCCTATCGACACCTATATTTGAAATACCTATCGGCTTCTATATCTGAAATGCCTATCGGCACCTATTTTAAAAATGCCAATCGGCAACTATATCTGAAATGCCTATCGGCACCTATATCTGAAATGCCTATCGGACCCAATTTTTGAAATGCCTATCGGAAACTACATCTAAAATGCCTATCAGCACCTAAATTTGAAATGCCTATCGGCAACCATATCTGGAATGCCTATCGGCGCCTATATTTGAAATGCCTATCGGCTTCTATATATGAAATACCTATCTGCGCCTATTTTTAAAATGCCAATCGGCAACTATATCTGAGGTGCGTATCGGCACCTATGTCTGAAATGCCTATCGGCACTTTCTTTTAAAATGCCTATCGAAAAGTACATCTGAAATGCCTATCAGCACCTATATTTGAAATGCCTATCGGCAACCACATCAGAAATGCCTATCGGCACCTATATCTGAAATGCCTTTCGGCATTTATATCTGAAATGCCGGTCGACACCTATATTTGAAATGCCTATCGGCACATATATTTTAAATGCCTATCGGCAATTATATCTGATATGCCTATCGGCACCTATATCTGAAATGCCTACCGGCACCTATTTTTGAAATGCTTGTCGGAAACTACATCTAAAATGCCTATCGGCACCTATTTTTAAAATGCCAATCGGTAAGTATATCTGAAATGCCTATCGGCACCTATATCTGAAATGCCTATCGGAACCTATTTTTAAAATGCCTATCGGAAACTACATCTGAAATGACTATCAGCACCTATATTTGAAATGCCTATCGGCAACCATATCTGAAATGCCTATCTACACCTATATTTGAAATACCTATCGGCTTCTATATCTGAAATACCTAATGGCACCTATTTTTAAAATGCCAATCGGCAACTATATCTGAAATGCCTATCGGCACCTATATCTGAAATGCCTATCGGTACCTATTTTTGAAATGCCTATCGGAAACTACATCTGAAATGATTATCAGCGCTTATATTTGATATGCCTATCGGCAACCATATCTGGAATGCCTATCGGCAACTATATTTGAAATGCCTATGGGCTTCTATATCTGAAATGCCTATCGGCACCTATTTTTAAAATACCAATCGGCAACTATATCTGAAATGCCTGTCGGCACCTATATCTGAGTTGCCTATCGGCATATATTGTTGAAATGTCTTTCGGAAACTACATCTGAATTGCCTATCTGCTCCTATATTTGAAATGCCTATCGGCAACCATATCTGAAATGCCTATCGAAACCTATATATTTGAAATACCTATCGGCTTCTATATCTGAAATTCCTATCGGCACCTGTTTTTAAAATGCCAATCGGCAACTATATCTGAAATGCCTATCGGCACCTATATCCGAAATGCCTATCGGCATCAATTTTTGAAATGCCTATCGGAAACTACATCTAAAATGCCTATCAGCACCTATATTTGAAATGCCTATCGGCAACCATATCTGGAATGCCTATCGGCACCTATATTTGAAATGCCTATCGGCTTCTATATCTGAAATGCCTATCGGCACCTATTTTTAAAATGCCAATCGGCAACTATATCTGAAATGCCTATCGGCACCTATATCTGAAATGCCTATCGGCACATATTTTTGAAATGCCTATCGGAAACTACATCTGAAATGCCTATCAGCACCTATATTTGAAATGCCTATCGGCAACCATATCTGAAATGCCTATCGACACCTATATTTGAAATACCTATCGGCTTCTATATCTGAAATGCCTATCGGCACCTATTTTTAAAATGCCAATCGGTAATTATACCTGAAATGCCTATCGGCACCTATATCTGAAATGCCTATCGGCACCATTTTTTGAAATGTCTATCGGAAACTACATCCGGAATGCCTATCAGCACCTATATTTGAAATGCCTATCGGCAACCATATCTGGAATGCCTATCGGCACCTATATTTGAAATGCCTATCGGCTTCTATATCTGAAATGCCTATCGACACCTATTTTTAAAATGCTAATCGGCAACTATATCTGAAATGCCTATCGGCACCTATATCTGAAATGCCTATCGGCACCTATTTTTGAAATGCCTATCGGAAACTACATCTGAAATGCCTATCAGCACCTATATTTGAAATGCTTATCGGCAACCATATCTGAAATGCCTATCGACACCTATATTTGAAATCCCTATCGGCTTCTATATCTGAAATGCCTATCGGCAACTATTTTTAAAATGCCAATCGGCAACTATATCTGAAATGCCTATCGGCACCTATATCTGAAATGCCTCTCGGCACCTATTTTTGAAATGCCTATCGGAAACTACATCTGAAATGCCTATCAGCACCTATATTTGAAATGCCTATCGGCAACCATATCTGGAATGCCTATCGGCGCCTATATTTGAAATGCCTATCGGCTTCTATATCTGAAATGCCTATCGGCACCTATTTTTAAAATGCCAATCGGCATTTATATCTGAAGTGCCTATCGGCACCTATATCTGAAATGCCTATCGGCACCTATTTTTAAAGTGCCTATCGAAAACTACATCTGAAATGCCTATCAGCACCTATATTTGAAATGCCTATCGGCAAACACATCAGAAATGCCTATCGGCACCTATATCTGGAATGCCTTTCGGCATTTATATCTGAAATGCCGATTGACACCTATATTTGAAATGCCTATCGGCACTTTTATTTTAAATGCCTATCGGCAACTATATCTGATAAGCCTATCGGCACCTATATCTGAAATGCCTATCGGCACCTATTTTTGAAATGCCAATCTTTAAGTATATCTGAAATGCCTATCGGCACCTATATCTAAAATGCCTATCGGAACCTATTTTTGAAATGCCTATCGGAAACTACATCTGAAATGACTATCAGCACCTATATTTGAAATGCCTATCGGCAACCATATCTGAAATGCCTATCCACACCTATATTTGAAATACCTATCGGCTTCTATATCTAAAATGCCTATCGGCGCCTATTTTTAAAATGCCAATCGGTAAGTATATCTGAAATGCCTATCGGCACCTATATCTAAAATGCCTATCGGAACCTATTTTTGAAATGCCCATCGGAAACTACATCTGAAATGACTATCAGCACCTATATTTGAAATGCCTATCGGCAACCATATCTGAAATGCCTATCCACACTTATATTTGAAACACCTATCGGCTTCTATATCTAAAATGCCTATCGGCACCTATTTTTAAAATGCCAATCGGCAACTACATCTGAAATGCCTATCGGCTTATATATCTGAAATGCCTATCGGCACCTATTTTTAAAATGCCAATCGGCAACTACATCTGAAATGCATATCGGCACCTATATCTGAAATGCCTATCGACACCTATTTTTTAAATGCCAATTGGCAACTATATCTGAAATGCCTATCGGCACCTATATCTGAAATGCCTATCGACACCTATTTTTAAAATGCCAATTGGCAACTATATCTGAAATGCCTATCGGCACCTATATTTGAAATGCCTATCGGCAACCATATCTGGAATGCCTATCGGCACCTATATTTGAAATGCCTATCGGCTTCTATATCTGAAATGCCCATCGACACCTATTTTTAAAATGCCAATCAGCAACTATATCTGAAATGCCTATCGGCACCTATATCTGAAATGCCTATCGGCACCTATTTTTGAAATGCCTATCGGAAACTACATCTGAAATGCCTATCAGCACCTTTATTTGAAATGCTTATCGGCAACCATATCTGAAATAGCTATCGACACCTATATTTGAAATCCCTATAAGCTTCTATATCTGAAATGCCTATCGGCACCTATTTTTAAAATGCCAATCGGCAACCATATCTGGAATGCCTATCGGCGCCTATATTTGAAATGCCTATCGGAAACTACATCTGAAATGCCTATCAGCACCTTTATTTGAAATGCTTATCGGCAACCATATCTGAAATAGCTATCGACACCTATATTTGAAATCCCTATAAGCTTCTATATCTGAAATGCCTATCGGCACCTATTTTTAAAATGCCTATCGGCAACCATATCTGAAATGCCTATCCACACTTATATTTGAAATACCTATCGGCTTCTATATCTAAAATGCCTATCGGCACCTATTTTTAAAATGCCAATCGGCAACTACATCTGAAATGCCTATCGGCTTATATATCTGAAATGCCTATCGGCACCTATTTTTAAAATGCCAATCGGCAACTATATCTGAAATGCATATCGGCACCTATATCTGAAATGCCTATCGACACCTATTTTTAAAATGCCAATTGGCAACTATATCTGAAATGCCTATCGGCACCTATATTTGAAATGCCTATCGGCAACCATATCTGGAATGCCTATCGGCACCTATATTTGAAATGCCTATCGGCTTCTATATCTGAAATGCCTATCGACACCTATTTTTAAAATGCCAATCAGCAACTATATCTGAAATGCCTATCGGCACCTATATCTGAAATGTCTATCGGCACCTATTTTTGAAATGCCTATCGGAAACTACATCTGAAATGCCTATCAGCACCTATATTTGAAATGCCTATCGGCAACCACATCAGAAATGCCTATCGGCACCTATATCTGAAATGCCCTACGGCATTTATATCTGAAATGCCGATCGACACCTATATTTGAAATGCCTATCGGCACCTATATTTTAAAGGCCTATCGGCAACTATATCTGATATGCCTATCGGCACCTATATCTGAAATGCCTATCGGCACCTATTTTTGAAATGCCTATCGGAAACTACATCTAAAATGCCTATCAACACCTATTTTTAAAATGCCAATCGGAAAGTATATCTGAAATGCCTATCGGCACCTATAATTGAAATGCCTATCGGAACCTATTTTTGAAATGCCTATCGGAAACATCATCTGAAATGACTATCAGCACCTATATTTAAAATGCCTATTGGCAACCATATCTGAAATGCCTATCCACACCTGTATTTGAAATACCTATCGGCTTCTATATCTAAAATGCCTATCGGCACCTATTTTTAAAATGCCAATCGGCAACTATATCTGAAATGCCTATCGGCACCTATATCTGAAATGCCTATCGGCACCAACTTTTGAAATGCCTATCGGAAACTCCATCTGAAATGATTATCAGCACTTATATTTAAAATGCCTATCGGCAACCATATCTGGAATGCTTATCGGCACCTATATTTGAAATGCCTATCGGCTTCTATATCTGAAATGCCTATCGGCACCTATTTTTAAAATACCAATCGGCAACTATATCTGAAATGCCTATCGGCACCTATATCTGAAATGCCTATCGGCATATATGTTTGAAATGCCTTTTGGAAACTACATCTGAAATGCCTATCTGCTCCTATATTTGAAATGCCTATCGGCAACCATATCTGAAATGCCTATCGACACCTATATTTGAAATACCTATCGGCTTATATATCTGAAATGCCTATCGGCACCTGTTTTTAAAATGCCAATCGGCAACTATATCTGAAAAGCCTATCGGCACCTATATCCGAAATGCCTATCAGCATCAATTTTTGAAATTTCTATCTGAAACTACATCTAAAATGCCTATCAGCACCTATATTTGAAATGCCTATCGGCAACCATATCTGGAATGCCTATCGGCACCTATATTTGAAATGCCTATCGGTTTCTATATCTGAAATGCCTATCGGCACCTATTTTTAAAATGCCAATCGGCAACTATATCTGAAATGCCTATCGGCACCTATATCTGAAATGCCTATCGGCACCAATTTTTGAATTGCCTATCGGAAACTACATCTGAAATGCCTATCAGCACCTATATTTGAAATGCCTATCGGCAACCATATCTGGAATGCTCATCGGCACCTATATTTGAAATGCCTATCGGCTTATATATCTGAAATGCCTATTGGCATCTATTTTTAAAATGCCAATCGGCAACTATATCTGAAATGCCTATCGGCACCTATATCTGAAATGCCTATCGGCACCTATTTTTGAAATGCCTATCGGAAACTACATCTAAAATGCCTATCAGCACCTATATTTGAAATGCCTATCGGCAATCATATCTGAAATGCCTATCGACACCTATATTTGAAATACCTATCGGCTTCTATATCTGAAATGCCTTTCGGCACCTATTTTTAAAATGCTAATCGGCAACTATATCTGAAATGCCTATCGGCACCTATATCTGAAATGCCTATCGGCACCAATTTTTGAAATGCCTATCGTAAACTATATCTGAAATGCCTATCAGCACCTATATTTGAAATGCCTATCGGCAACCATATCTGGAATGCCTGTCGGCACTTATATTTGAAATGCCTATCGGCTTCTATATCTGAAATGCCTATCGGCACCTATTTTTAAAATGCCAATCGGCAACTATATCTGAAATGCCTATCGGCACGTATATCTGAAACGCCTATCGGCACCTATTTTTGAAATGCCTATCGGAAACTACATCTGAAATGCCTATCAGCACCTATATTTGAAATGCCTATTTGCAACCATATCTTGAATGCCTATCGGCGCCTATATTTGAAATGCCTATCGGCTTCTATATCTGAAATACCTATCGGCGCCTATTTTAAAATGCCAATCTGCAACTATATCTGAAGTGCCTATCGGCACCTATATCTAAAATGCCTATCGGCACCTATTTTTGAAATGCCTATCGAAAACTACATCTGAAATGCCTATCAGCACCTATATTTGAAATGCCTATCGGCAACCACATCAGAAATGCCTATCGGCACCTATATCTGAAATGACTTTCGGCATTTATATCTGAAATGCCGGTCGACACCTATATTTGAAATGCCTATCGGCACATATATTTTAAATGCCTATCGGCAACTATATCTGATATGCCTATCGGCACCTATATCTGAAATGCCCATCGGCACCTATTTTTTAAATGCCTATCGGAAACTACATCTAAAATGCCTATCGGCACCTATTTTTAAAATGCCAATCGGTAAGTATATCTGAAATGCCTATCGGCACCTATATCTGAAATGCCTATCGGAACCTATTTTTGAAATGCCTATCGGAAATTACATCTGAAATGACTATCAGCACCTATATTTGAAATGCCTATCGGCAACCATATCTGAAAAGCCTATCCACACCTATATTTGAAATACCTATCGGCTTCTATATCTGAAATGCCTATCGGCACCTATTTTTAAAATGCCAATCGGCAACTATATCTGAAATGCCTATCGGCACCTATATTTGAAATGCCTATCGGTACCTATTTTTGGAATGCCTATCGGAAACTACATCTGAAATGATTATCAGCGCTTATATTTGATATGCCTATTGGCAACCATATCTGGAATGCCTATCGGCAACTATATTTGAAATGCCTATCGGCTTCTATATCTGAAATGCCTATCGGCACCTATTTTTAAAAGACCAATCGGCAACTATATCTGAAATGCCTATCGGCACCTATATCTGAAATGCCTATCGACACCTATATTTGAAATACCTATCGGCTTCTATATCTGAAATGCCTATCGGCACCTGTTTTTAAAATGCCAATCGGCAACTATATCTGAAATGCCAATCGGCACCTATATATGAAATGCCTATCGGCACCTATTTTTGAAATGCCTATCGGAAACTACATCTGAAATGCCTATCAGCACCTATATTTGAAATGCTTATCGGCAACCATATCTGGAATGCCTATTCGCACCTATATTTGAAATGCGTATCGGCTTCTATATCTGAAATGCCTATCGGCACCTATTTTTAAAATGCCATTCGGTAAGTATATCTGAAATGCCTATCGGCACCTATATTTGAAATGCCTATCGGCAACCATATCTGAAATGCCTATCGACACCTATATTTGAAATACCTATCGGCTTCTATATCTGAAATGCCTATCGGCACCTGTTTTTAAAATGCCAATCGGCAACTATATCTGAAATGCCTATCGGCACCTATATCCGAAATGCCTATCGGCATCAATTTTTGAAATACCTATCGGAAACTACATCTAAAATGCCTATCAGCACCTATATTTCAAATGCCTATCGGCAACCATATCTGGAATGCCTATTCGCACCTATATTTGAAATGCGTATCGGCTTCTATATCTGAAATGCCTATCGGCACCTATTTTTAAAATGCCAATCGGTAACTATATCTGAAATGCCTATCGGCACCTATATCTGAAATGCCTATCGGCACCATTTTTTGAAATGTCTATCGGAAACTACATCCGGAATGCCTATCAGCACCTATATTTGAAATGCCTATCGGCAACCATATCTGGAATGCCTATCGGCACCTATATTTGAAATGCCTATCGGCTTCTATATCTGAAATGCCTATCGACACCTATTTTTAAAATGCCAATCGGCAACTATATCTGAAATGCCAATCGGCACCTATATATGAAATGCCTATCGGCACCTATTTTTGAAATGCCTATCGGAAACTACATCTGAAATGCCTATCAGCACCTATATTTGAAATGCTTATCGGCAACCATATCTGGAATGCCTATCGGCGCCTATATTTGAAATGCCTATCGGCTTCTATATCTGAAATGCCTATCGGCACCTATTTTTAAAATGCCAATCGGCATTTATATCTGAAGTGCCTATCGGCACCTATATCTGAAATGCCTATCGGCACCTATTTTTGAAATGCCTATCGAAAACTACATCTGTAATGCCTATCAGCACCTATATTTGAAATGCCTATCGGCAACCACATCAGAAATGCCTATCGGCACCTATATCTGAAATGCCTTTCAGCATTTATATCTGAAATGCCGATCGACACCTATATTTGAAATGCCTATCGGCACTTTTATTTTAAATGCCTATCGGCAACTATATCTAATAAGCCTATCGGCACCTATATCTGAAATGCCTATCGGCACCTATTTTTGAAATGCCAATCTTTAAGTATATCTGAAATGCCTATCGGCACCTATATCTAAAATGCCTATCGGAACATATTTTTAAAATGCCTATCGCAAACTACATCTGAAATGACTATCAGCACCTATATTTGAAATGCCTATCGGCAACCATATCTGAAATGCCTATCCACACCTATATTTGAAATACCTATCGGCTTCTATATCTAAAATTCCTATCGGCACCTATTTTTAAAATGCCAATCGGTAAGTATATCTGAAATGCCTATCGGCACCTATATCTAAAATGCCTATCGGAACCTATTTTTGAAATGCCTATCGGAAACTACATCTGAAATGACTATCAGCACCTATATTTGAAATGCCTATCGGCAACCATATCTGAAATGCCTATCCACACCTATATTTGAAATACCTATCGGCTTCTATATCTAAAATGCCTATTGGCACCTATTTTTAAAATGCCAATCGGCAACTACATCTGAAATGCCTATCGGCTTATACATCTGAAATGCCTATCGGCACCTATTTTTAAAATGCCAATCGGCAACTATATCTGAAATGCCAATCGGCACCTATATCTGAAATGCCTATCGACACCTATTTTTAAAATGCCAATTGGCAACTATATCTGAAATGCCTATCGGCACCTATATCTGAAATGCCTATCGACACCTATTTTTAAAATGCCAATTGGCAACTATATCTGAAATGCCTATCGGCACCTATATCTGAAATGCCTATCGGTACCTATTTTTGAAATGCCTATCGGAAACTACATCTCAAATGCCAATCAGCACCTATATTTGAAATGCCTATCGGCAACCATATCTGGAATGCTCATCGGCACCTATATTTGAAATGCCTATCGGCTTAATATCTGAAATGCCTATCGGCACCTATTTTTAAAATGCCAATCGGCAACTATATCTGAAATGCCCTACGGCATTTATATCTGAAATGCCGATCGACACCTATATTTGAAATGCCTATTGGCACCTATATTTTAAATGCCTATCGGCAACTATATCTGATATGCCTATCGGCACCTATATCTGAAATGCCTATCGGCACCTATTTTTGAAATGCCTATCGGAAACTACATCTAAAATGCCTATCGGCACATATTTTTAAAATGCCAATCGGAAAGTATATCTGAAATGCCTATCGGCACCTATAATTGAAATGCCTATCGGAACCTATTTTTGAAATGCCTATCGGAAACAACATCTGAAATGACTATCAGCACCTATATTTGAAATGCCTATCGGCAACCATATCTGAAATGCCTATCCACACCTGTATTTGAAATACCTATCGGCTTCTATATCTAAAAAGCCTATCGGCAACTATTTTTAAAATGCCAATCGGCAACTATATCTGAAATGCCTATCGGCACCTATATCTGAAATGCCTATCGGCACCAACTTTTAAAATGCCTATCGGAAACTCCATCTGAAATGCCTATCAGCACCTATATTTGAAATGCCTAGCGGCATCCATATCTGGAATGCCTATCGGCACCTATATTTGAAATGCCTATAGGGTTCTATATCTGAAATGCCTATCGACACCTATTTTTAAAATGCAAATTGGCAACTATATCTGAAATGCAAATCGGCACCTATATCTGAAATGCCTATCGGTACCTATTTTTGAAATGCCTATCGGAAACTACATCTGAAATGATTATCAGCACTTATATTTGAAATGCCTATCGGCAACCATATCTGGAATGCCTATCGGCACCTATATTTGAAATGCCTATCGGAAACTACATCTGAAATGCTTATTAGCACCTATATTTGAAATGCCTATCGGCAACCATATCTGGAATGCCTATCGGCACCTATATTTGAAATGCCTATCGGCTTCTATATCTGAAATGCCTATCGGCACCTATTTTTAAAATGCCAATCGGCAACTATATCCGAAATGCCTATCGGCTTCTATATCTGAAATGCCTATCGACACCAATTTTTGAAATGCCTATCGGAAACTACATTTGAAATGCCTATCAGCACCTATATTTGGAATGCCTATCGGCAACCATATCTGGAATGCTCATCAGCACCTATATTTGAAATGCCTATCGGCTTATATATCTGAAATGCCTATCGGCACCTATTTTTAAAATGCAAATCGGCAACTATATCTGAAATGCCTAGCGGCACCTATATCTGAAATGCCTATCGGCACCTATTTTTGAAATGCCTATCGAAAACTACATCTGAAATGCCTATCAGCACCTATATTTGAAATGCTTATCGGCAACCACATCTAAAATGCCTATCGACACCTATATTTAAAATCCCTATCGGCTTCTATATCTGAAATGCCTATCGGCACCTCTTTTTAAAATGCCAATCGGCAACTATATCTGAAATGCCTATCGGCACCTATATCTGAAATGCCTATCGGCACCTATTTTTGAAATGCCTATCGGAAACTACATCTGAAATGCCTATCAGCACCTATATTTGAAATGCCTATCGGCAATCATATCTGAAATGCCTATCGACACCTATATTTGAAATACCTATCGGCTTCTATATCTGAAATGCCTATTGGCACCTATTTTTAAAATGCCAATCGGCAACTATATCTGAAATGCCTATCGGCACCTATATCTGAAATGCCTATCGGCACCAATTTTTGAAATGCCTATCGGAAACTACATCTGAAATGCCTATCAGCACCTATATTTGAAATGCCTATCGGCAACCATATCTGAAATGCCTATCGACACCTATATTTGAAATACCAATCGGCTTCTATATCTGAAATGCCTATCGGTACCTATTTTTAAAATGCCAATCGGTAACTATATCTGAAATGCCTATCGGCACCTATATCTGAAATGCCTATCGGCACCATTTTTTGAAATGCCTATCGGAAACTACATCCGGAATGCCTATCAGCACCTATATTTGAAATGCCTATCGGCAACCATATCTGGAATGCCTATCGGCACCTATATTTGAAATGCCTATCGGCTTCTATATCTGAAATGCCTATCGACACCAATTTTTGAAATGCCTATCGGAAACTACATCTGAAATGCCTATCAGCACCTATATTTGAAATGCCTATCGGCAACCATATCTGGAATGCTCATCGGCACCTATATTTGAAATGTCTATCGGCTTATACATCTGAAATGCCTATCGGCACCTATTTTTAAAATGCCAATCGGCAACTATATCTGAAATGCCTATCGGCACCTATATCTAAAATGCCTATCGGCACCTATTTTTGAAATGCCTATCGGAAACTACATCTGAAATGCCTATCAGCACCTATATTTGAAATGCTTATCAGCAAACATATCTGAAATGCCTATCGACACCTATATTTAAAATCCCTATCGGCTTCTATATCTGAAATGCCTATCGGCACCTATATCTGAAATGCCTATCGGCACCTATTTTTGAAATGCCTATCGGAAACTACATCTGAAATGCCTATCAGCACCTATATTTGAAATGCCTATCGGCAATCATATCTGAAATGCCTATCGACACCTATATTTGAAATACCTATCGGCTTCTATATCTGAAATGCCTATCGGCACCTATTTTTAAAATGCCAATCGGCAACTATATCTGAAATGCCTATCGGCACCTATATCTGAAATGCCTATCGGACCCAATTTTTGAAATGCCTATCGGAAACTACATCTAAAATGCCTATCAGCACCTATATTTGAAATGCCTATCGGCAACCATATCTAGAATGCCTATCGGCGCCTATATTTGAAATGCCTATCGGCTTCTATATCTGAAATGCCTATCGGCACCTATTTTTAAAATGCCAATCGGCAACTATATCTGAAATGCCTATCGGCACCTATATCTGAAATGCCTATCGGCACCTATTTTTGAAATGCCTATCGGAAACTACATCTGAAATGCCTATCAGCACCTAAATTTGAAATGCCTATCGGCAACCATATCTGGAATGCCTATCGGCGCCTATATTTGAAATGCCTATCGGCTTCTATATATGAAATACCTATCTGCGCCTATTTTTAAAATGCCAATCGGCAACTATATCTGAAGTGCCTATCGGCACCTATATCTGAAATGCCTATCGGAACCTATTTTTAAAATGCCTATCGGAAACTACATCTGCAATGACTATCAGCACCTATATTTGAAATGCCTATCGGCAACCATATCTGAAATGCCTATCTACACCTATATTTGAAATACCTATCGGCTTCTATATCTGAAATACCTAATGGCACCTATTTTTAAAATGCCAATCGGCAACTATATCTGAAATGCCTATCGGCACCTATATCTGAAATGCCTATCGGTACCTATTTTTGAAATGCCTATCGGAAACTACATCTGAAATGATTATCGGCACCTATATCTGAAATGCCTATCGACACCTATATCTGAAATGCCTATCGACACCTATATCTGAAATGCCTATCGACACCTATATCTGAAATGCCTATCGACACCTATATCTGAAATGCCTATCGACACCTATATCTGAAATGCCTATCGACACCTATATCTGAAATGCCTATCGACACCTATATCTGAAATGCCTATCGACACCTATTTTTGAAATGCCTATCGGAAACTACATCTGAAATGCCTATCAGCACCTATATTTGAAATGCCTATCGGCAACCATATCTGGAATGCCTATCGGCACCCATATTTGAAATGCCTATCGGCTTCTATATCTGAAATGCCTATCGGCACCTATTTTTAAAATGCCAATCTCGGCACCTATATCCGAAATGCCTATCGGCATCAATTTTTGAAATGCCTATCGGAAACTACATCTAAAATGCCTATCAGCACCTATATTTGAAATGCCTATCGGCAACCATATCTGGAATGCCTATCGGCACCTATATTTGAAATGCCTATCGGCTTCTATATCTGAAATGCCTATCGGCACCTATTTTTAAAATGCCAATCGGTAACTATACCTGAAATGCCTATCGGCACCTATATCTGAAATGCCTATCGGCACCATTTTTTTAAATGTCTATCGGAAACTACATCCGGAATGCCTATCAGCACCTATATTTGAAATGCCTATCGGCAACCATATCTGGAATGCCTATCGGCACCTATATTTGAAATGCCTATCGGCTTCTATATCTGAAATGCCTATCGACACCTATTTTTAAAATGCTAATCGGCAACTATATCTGAAATGCCTATCGGCACCTATATCTGAAATGCCTATCGGCACCTATTTTTGAAATGCCTATCGGAAACTACATCTGAAATGCCTATCAGCACCTATATTTGAAATGCTTATCGGCAACCATATCTGAAATGCCTATCGACACCTATATTTGAAATCCCTATCGGCTTCTATATCTGAAATGCCTATCGGCAACTATTTTTAAAATGCCAATCGGCAACTATATCTGAAATGCCTATCGGCACCTATATCTGAAATGCCTCTCGGCACCTATTTTTGAAATGCCTATCGGAAACTACATCTGAAATGCCTATCAGCACCTATATTTGAAATGCCTATCGGCAACCATATCTGGAATGCCTATCGGCGCCTATATTTGAAATGCCTATCGGCTTCTATATCTGAAATGCCTATCGGCACCTATTTTTAAAATGCCAATCGGCATTTATATCTGAAGTGCCTATCGGCACCTATATCTGAAATGCCTATCGGCACCTATTTTTGAAGTGCCTATCGAAAACTACATCTGAAATGCCTATCAGCACCTATATTTGAAATGCCTATCGGCAAACACATCAGAAATGCCTATCGGCACCTATATCTGGAATGCCTTTCGGCATTTATATCTGAAATGCCGATTGACACCTATATTTGAAATGCCTATCGGCACTTTTATTTTAAATGCCTATCGGCAACTATATCTGATAAGCCTATCGGCACCTATATCTGAAATGCCTATCGGCACCTATTTTTGAAATGCCAATCTTTAAGTATATCTGAAATGCCTATCGGCACCTATATCTAAAATGCCTATCGGAACCTATTTTTGAAATGCCTATCGGAAACTACATCTGAAATGACTATCAGCACCTATATTTGAAATGTCTATCGGCAACCATATCTGAAATGCCTATCCACACCTATATTTGAAATACCTATCGGCTTCTCTATCTAAAATGCCTATCGGCGCCTATTTTTAAAATGCCAATCGGTAAGTATATCTGAAATGCCTATCGGCACCTATATCTAAAATGCCTATCGGAACCTATTTTTGAAATGCCCATCGGAAACTACATCTGAAATGACTATCAGCACCTATATTTGAAATGCCTATCGGCAACCATATCTGAAATGCCTATCCACACTTATATTTGAAATACCTATCGGCTTCTATATCTAAAATGCCTATCGGCACCTATTTTTAAAATGCCAATCGGCAACTACATCTGAAATGCCTATCGGCTTATATATCTGAAATGCCTATCGGCACCTATTTTTAAAATGCCAATCGGCAACTATATCTGAAATGCATATCGGCACCTATATCTGAAATGCCTATCGACACCTATTTTTAAAATGCCAATTGGCAACTATATCTGAAATGCCTATCGGCACCTATATCTGAAATGCCTATCGACACCTATTTTTAAAATGCCAATTGGCAACTATATCTGAAATGCCTATCGGCACCTATATTTGAAATGCCTATCGGCAACCATATCTGGAATGCCTATCGGCACCTATATTTGAAATGCATATCGGCTTCTATATCTGAAATGCCCATCGACACCTATTTTTAAAATGCCAATCAGCAACTATATCTGAAATGCTTATCGGCACCTATATCTGAAATGCCTATCGGCACCTATTTTTGAAATGCCTATCGGAAACTACATCTGAAATGCCTATCAGCACCTTTATTTGAAATGCTTATCGGCAACCATATCTGAAATAGCTATCGACACCTATATTTGAAATCCCTATAAGCTTCTATATCTTAAATGCCTATCGGCACCTATTTTTAAAATGCCAATCGGCAACCATATCTGGAATGCCTATCGGCGCCTATATTTGAAATGCCTATCGGAAACTACATCTGAAATGCCTATCAGCACCTTTATTTGAAATGCTTATCGGCAACCATATCTGAAATAGCTATCGACACCTATATTTGAAATCCCTATAAGCTTCTATATCTGAAATGCCTATCGGCACCTATTTTTAAAATGCCTATCGGCAACCATATCTGAAATGCCTATCCACACTTATATTTGAAATACCTATCGGCTTCTATATCTAAAATGCCTATCGGCACCTATTTTTAAAATGCCAATCGGCAACTACATCTGAAATGCCTATCGGCTTATATATCTGAAATGCCTATCGGCACCTATTTTTAAAATGCCAATCGGCAACTATATCTGAAATGCATATCGGCACCTATATCTGAAATGCCTATCGACACCTATTTTTAAAATGCCAATTGGCAACTATATCTGAAATGCCTATCGGCACCTATATTTGAAATGCCTATCGGCAACCATATCTGGAATGCCTATCGGCACCTATATTTGAAATGCCTATCGGCTTCTATATCTGAAATGCCTATCGACACCTATTTTTAAAATGCCAATCAGCAACTATATCTGAAATGCCTATCGGCACCTATATCTGAAATGTCTATCGGCACCTATTTTTGAAATGCCTATCGGAAACTACATCTGAAATGCCTATCAGCACCTATATTTGAAATGCCTATCGGCAACCACATCAGAAATGCCTATCGGCACCTATATCTGAAATGCCCTACGGCATTTATATCTGAAATGCCGATCGACACCTATATTTGAAATGCCTATCGGCACCTATATTTTAAAGGCCTATCGGCAACTATATCTGATATGCCTATCGGCACCTATATCTGAAATGCCTATCGGCACCTATTTTTGAAATGCCTATCGGAAACTACATCTAAAATGCCTATCAACACCTATTTTTAAAATGCCAATCGGAAAGTATATCTGAAATGCCTATCGGCACCTATAATTGAAATGCCTATCGGAACCTATTTTTGAAATGCCTATCGGAAACATCATCTGAAATGACTATCAGCACCTATATTTGAAATGCCTATTGGCAACCATATCTGAAATGCCTATCCACACCTGTATTTGAAATACCTATCGGCTTCTATATCTAAAATGCCTATCGGCACCTATTTTTTAAATGCCAATCGGCAACTATATCTGAAATGCCTATCGGCACCTATATCTGAAATGCCTATCGGCACCAACTTTTGAAATGCCTATCGGAAACTCCATCTGAAATGATTATCAGCACTTATATTTAAAATGCCTATCGGCAACCATATCTGGAATGCTCATCGGCACCTATATTTGAAATGCCTATCGGCTTATATATCTGAAATGCCTATTGGCATCTATTTTTAAAATGCCAATCGGCAACTATATCTGAAATGCCTATCGGCACCTATATCTGAAATGCCTATCGGCACCTATATTTGAAATGCCTATCGGCTTCTATATCTGAAATGCCTATCGGCACCTATTTTTAAAATACCAATCGGCAACTATATCTGAAATGCCTATCGGCACCTATATCTGAAATGCCTATCGGCATATATGTTTGAAATGCCTTTCGGAAACTACATCTGAAATGCCTATCTGCTCCTATATTTGAAATGCCTATCGGCAACCATATCTGAAATGCCTATCGACACCTATATTTGAAATACCTATCGGCTTATATATCTGAAATGCCTATCGGCACCTGTTTTTAAAATGCCAATCGGCAACTATATCTGAAAAGCCTATCGGCACCTATATCCGAAATGCCTATCAGCATCAATTTTTTAAATACCTATCTGAAACTACATCTAAAATGCCTATCAGCACCTATATTTGAAATGCCTATCGGCAACCATATCTGGAATGCCTATCGGCACCTATATTTGAAATGCCTATCGGCTTATATATCTGAAATGCCTATTGGCATCTATTTTTAAAATGCCAATCGGCAACTATATCTGAAATGCCTATCGGCACCTATATCTGAAATGCCTATCGGCACCTATTTTTAAAATGCCAATCGGCAACTTTATCTGAAATGCCTATCGGCACCTATATCTGAAATGCCTATCGGCACCAATTTTTGAATTGCCTATCGGAAACTACATCTGAAATGCCTATCAGCACCTATATTTGAAATGCCTATCGGCAACCATATCTGGAATGCTCATCGGCACCTATATTTGAAATGCCTATCGGCTTATATATCTGAAATGCCTATTGGCATCTATTTTTAAAATGCCAATCGGCAACTATATCTGAAATGCCTATCGGCACCTATATCTGAAATGCCTATCGGCACCTATTTTTGAAATGCCTATCGGAAACTACATCTAAAATGCCTATCAGCACCTATATTTGAAATGCCTATCGGCAATCATATCTGAAATGCCTATCGACACCTATATTTGAAATACCTATCGGCTTCTATATCTGAAATGCCTTTCGGCACCTATTTTTAAAATGCCAATCGGCAACTATATCTGAAATGCCTATCGGCACCTATATCTGAAATGCCTATCGGCACCAATTTTTGAAATGCCTATCGTAAACTATATCTGAAATGCCTATCAGCACCTATATTTGAAATGCCTATCGGCAACCATATCTGGAATGCCTGTCGGCACCTATATTTGAAATGCCTATCGGCATCTATATCTGAAATGCCTATCGGCACCTATTTTTAAAATGCCAATCGGCAACTATATCTGAAATGCCTATCGGCACCTATATCTGAAACGCCTATCGGCACCTATTTTTGAAATGCCTATCGGAAACTACATCTGAAATGCCTATCAGCACCTATATTTGAAATGCCTATTTGCAACCATATCTTGAATGCCTATCGGCGCCTATATTTGAAATGCCTATCGGCTTCTATATCTGAAATACCTATCGGCGCCTATTTTTAAAATGCCAATCGGCAACTATATCTGAAGTGCCTATCGGCACCTATATCTAAAATGCCTATCGGCACCTATTTTTGAAATGCCTATCGAAAACTACATCTGAAATGCCTATCAGCACCTATATTTGAAATGCCTATCGGCAACCACATCAGAAATGCCTATCGGCACCTATATCTGAAATGACTTTCGGCATTTATATCTGAAATGCCGGTCGACACCTGTATTTGAAATGCCTATCGGCACATATATTTTAAATGCCTATCGGCAACTATATCTGATATGCCTATCGGCACCTATATCTGAAATGCCCATCGGCACCTATTTTTTAAATGCCTATCGGAAACTACATCTAAAATGCCTATCGGCACCTATTTTTAAAATGCCAATCGGTAAGTATATCTGAAATGCCTATCGGCATCTATATCTGAAATGCCTATCGGAACCTATTTTTGAAATGCCTATCGGAAATTACATCTGAAATGACTATCAGCACCTATATTTGAAATGCCTATCGGCAACCATATCTGAAAAGCCTATCCACACCTATATTTGAAATACCTATCGGCTTCTATATCTGAAATGCCTATCGGCACCTATTTTTAAAATGCCAATCGGCAACTATATCTGAAATGCCTATCGGCACCTATATTTGAAATGCCTATCGGTACCTATTTTTGGAATGCCTATCGGAAACTACATCTGAAATGATTATCAGCGCTTATATTTGATATGCCTATTGGCAACCATATCTGGAATGCCTATCGGCAACTATATTTGAAATGCCTATCGGCTTCTATATCTGAAATGCCTATCGGCACCTATTTTTAAAATACCAATCGGCAACTATATCTGAAATGCCTATCGGCACCTATATCTGAAATGCCTATCGGCATATATTTTTGAAATGCCTTTCGGAAACTACATCTGAAATGCCTATCTGCTCCTATATTTGAAATGCCTATCGGCAACCATATCTGAAATGCCTATCGACACCTATACTTGAAATACCTATCGGCTTCTATACCTGAAATGCCTATCGGCACCTGTTTTTAAAATGCCAATCGGCAACTATATCTGAAATGCCTATCGGCACCTATATCCGAAATGCCTATCGGCATCAATTTTTGAAATGCCTATCGGAAACTACATCTGAAATGCCTATCAGCACCTATATTTGAAATGCCTATCGGCAACCATATCTGGAATGCCTATCGGCGCCTATATTTGAAATGCCTATAGGCTTCTATATCTGAAATGCCTATCGGCACCTATTTTTAAAATGCCAATCGGCATTTATATCTGAAGTGCCTATCGGCACCTATATCTGAAATGCCTATCGGCACCTATTTTTGAAATAGCCTATCGAAAACTACATCTGAAATGCCTATCAGCACCTATATTTGAAATGCCTATCGGCAACCACATCAGAAATGCCTATCGGCACCTATATCTGAAATGCCTTTCGGCATTTATATCTGAAATGCCGATCGACACCTATATTTGAAATGTCTATCGGCACTTTTATTTTAAATGGCTATCGGCAACTATATCTGATTAGCCTATCGGCACCTATATCTGAAATGCCTATCGGCACCTATTTTTGAAATGCCAATCTTTAAGTATATTTGAAATGCCTATCGGCACCTATATCTAAAATGCCTATCGGAACCTATTTTTGAAATGCCTATCGGAAACTACATCTGAAATGACTATCAGCACCTATATTTGAAATGCCTATCGGCAACCATATCTGAAATGCCTATCTACACCTATATTTGAAATACTTATCGGCTTCTATATCTAAAATGCCTATCGGCACCTATTTTTAAAATGCCAATCGGTAAGTATATCTGAAATGCCTATCGGCACCTATATCTAAAATGCCTATCGGCACCTATTTTTGAAATGCCTATCGGAAACTACATCTAAAATGACTATCAGCACCTATATTTGAAATGCCTATCGGCAACCATATCTAAAATGCCTATCTACACCTATATTTGAAATACCTATCGGCTTCTATATCTAAAATGCCTATCGGCACCTATTTTTAAAATGCCAATCGGCATCTATATCTGAAATGCCAATCGGCACCTATATCTGAAATGCCCATCGACACCTATTTTTAAAATGCCAATTGGCAACTATATCTGAAATGCCTATCGGCACCTATATCTGAAATGCCTATCGACACCTATTTTTAAAATGCCAATTGGCAACTATATCTGAAATGCCTATCGGCACCTATATTTGAAATGCTTATCGGCAACTATATCTGAAATGCCTATCGACACCTATATTTGAAATCCCTATAGGCTTCTATATCTGAAATGCCTATCGGCACCCATTTTTAAAATGCCAATCGGCAACTATATCTGAAAGGCCTATCGGCACCGATATCTGAAATGCCTATCGGCACCTATTTTTGAAATGCCTATCGGAAACTACATCTGAAATGCCTATCAGCACCTATATTTGAAATGCCTATCGGCAACCATATCTGGAATGCCTATCGGCGCCTATATTTGAAATGCCTATAGGCTTCTATATCTGAAATGCCTATCGGCACCTATTTTTAAAATGCCAATCGGCAACTACATCTGAAATGCCTGTCGGCTTATATATCTGAAATGCCTATCGGCACCTATTTTTAAAATGCCAATCGGCAACTATATCTGAAATGCCTATCGGCACCTATATCTGAAATGCCTATCGACACCTATTTTTAAAATGCCAATTGGCAACTATATCTGAAATGCCTATCGGCACCTATATCTGAAATGCCTATCGGTACCTGTTTTTGAAATACCTATCGGAAACTACATCTGAAATGCCTATCAGCACCTATATTTGAAATGCCTATCGGCAACCATATCTGGAATGCCTATCGGCACCTATATTTGAAATGCCTATCGGCTTCTATATCTGAAATGCCTATCGGCACCTATTTTTAAAATGCCAATCGGCAACTATATCTGAAATGCCTATCGGCACCTATATCTGAAATGCCTATCAGCACCTATATTTAAAATGCTTATCGGCAACCATATCTGAAATGCCTATCGACACCTATATTTGAAATCCCTATCGGCTTCTATATCTGAAATGCCTATCGGCACCTATTTTTAAAATGCCAATCGGCAACTATATCTGAAATGCCTATCGGCACCGATATCTGAAATGCCTATCGGCACCTATTTTTGAAATGCCTATCGGAAACTACATCTGAAATGCCTATCAGCACCTATATTTGAAATGCTTATCGGCAACCATATCTGGAATGCCTATCGGCGCCTATATTTGAAATGCCTATAGGCTTCTATATCTGAAATGCCTATCGGCACCTATTTTTAAAATGCCAATCGGCAACTACATCTGAAATGCCTATCGGCTTATATATCTGAAATGCCTATCGGCACCTATTTTTAAAATGCCAATCGGCAACTATATCTGAAATGCCTATCGGCACCTATATCTGAAATGCCTATCGACACCTATTTTTAAAATGCCAATTGGCAACTATATCTGAAATGCCTATCGGCACCTATATCTGAAATGCCTATCGGTACCTGTTTTTGAAATGCCTATCGGAAACTACATCTGAAATGACTATCAGCACCTATATTTGAAATGCCTATCGGCAACCATATCTCAAATGCCTATCTACACCTATATTTGAAATACCTATCGGCTTCTATATCTAAAATGCCTATCGGCACCTATTTTTAAAATGCCAATCGGTAAGTATATCTGAAATGCCTATCGGCACCTATATCTAAAATGCCTATCGGAACCTATTTTTGAAATGCCTATCGGAAACTACATCTGAAATGACTATCAGCACCTATATTTGAAATGCCTATCGGCAACCATATCTGAAATGCCTATCCACACCTATATTTGAAATACCTAGCGGCTTCTATATCTAAAATGCCTATCGGCACCTATTTTTAAAATGCCAATCGGCAACTACATCTGAAATTCCTATCGGCTTATATATCTGAAATGCCTATCGGCACCTATTTTTAAAATGCCAATCGGCAACTATATCTGAAATGCCAATCGGCACCTATATCTGAAATGCCTATCGACACCTATTTTTAAAATGCCAATTGGCAACTATATCTGAAATGCCTATCGGCACCTATATCTGAAATGCCTATCGACACCTATTTTTAAAATGCCAATTGGCAACTATATCTGAAATGCCTATCGGCACCTATATCTGAAATGCCTATCGGTACCTATTTTTGAAATGCCTATCGGAAACTACATCTGAAATGCCTATCAGCACCTATATTTGAAATGCCTATCGGCAACCATATCTGGAATGCCTATCGGCACCTATATTTGAAATGCCTATCGGCTTCTATATCTGAAATGCCTATCGGCACCTATTTTTAAAATGCCAATCGGCAACTATATCTGAAATGCCTATCGGCACCTATATCTGAAATGCCTATCAGCACCTATATTTGAAATGCCTATCGGCAACCATATCTGGAATGCCTATTGGCACCTATATTTGAAATGCCTATCGGCTTCTATATCTGAAATGCCTATCGACACCTATTTTTAAAATGCCAATCAGCAACTATATCTGAAATGCCTATCGGCACCTATATCTGAAATGCCTATCGGCACCTATTTTTGAAATGCCTATCGGAAACTACATCTGAAATGCCTATCAGCACCTTTATTTGAAATGCTTATCGGCAACCATATCTGAAATAGCTATCGACACCTATATTTGAAATCCCTATAAGCTTCTATATCTGAAATGCCTATCGGCACCTATTTTTAAAATGCCAATCGGCAACCATATCTGGAATGCCTATCGGCGCCTATATTTGAAATGCCTATCGGCACTTTTATTTTAAATGCCTATCGGCAACTATATCTGATAAGCCTATCGGCACCTATATCTGAAATGCCTATCGGCACCTATTTTTGAAATGCCTATCGGAAACTACATCTAAAATGCCTATCAACACCTATTTTTAAAATGCCAATCGGAAAGTATATCTGAAATGCCTATCGGCACCTATAATTGAAATGCCTATCGGAACCTATTTTTGAAATGCCTATCGGAAACAACATCTGAAATGACTATCAGCACCTATATTTGAAATGCCTATTGGCAACCATATCTGAAATGCCTATCCACACCTGTATTTGAAATATCTATCGGCTTCTATATCTAAAATGCCTATCGGCACCTATTTTTAAAATGCCAATCGGCAACTATATCTGAAATGCCTATCGGCACCTATATCTGAAATGCCTATCGGCACCAACTTTTGAAATGCCTATCGGAAACTCCATCTGAAATGATTATCAGCACTTATATTTAAAATGCCTATCGGCAACCATATCTGGAATGCCTATCGGCACCTATATTTGAAATGCCTATCGGCTTCTATATCTGAAATGCCTATCGGCACCTATTTTTAAAATACCAATCGGCAACTATATCTGAAATGCCTATCGGCACTTTTATCTGAAATGCCTATCGGCATATATGTTTGAAATGCCTTTCGGAAACTACATCTGAAATGCCTATCTGCTCCTATATTTGAAATGCCTATCGGCAACCATATCTGAAATGCCTATCGACACCTATATTTGAAATACCTATCGGCTTATATATCTGAAATGCCTATCGGCACCTGTTTTTAAAATGCCAATCGGCAACTATATCTGAAAAGCCTATCGGCACCTATATCCGAAATGCCTATCAGCATCAATTTTTGAAATACCTATCGGAAACTACATCTAAAATGCCTATCAGCACCTATATTTGAAATGCCTATCGGCAACTATATCTGCAATGCCTATCGGCACCTATATTTGAAATGCCTATCGGCTTCTATATCTGAAATGCCTATCGGCACCTATTTTTTAAATGCCAATTGGCAACTATATCTGAAATGACTATCGGCACCTATATCTGAAATGCCTATCGGAACCTATTTTTGAAATGCCAATCGAAAACTACTTCTGAAATGCCTATCAGCACCTATATTTGAAATGCCTATCGGAAACTACATCTGAAATGCCTATCAGCACCTATATTTGAAATGCCTATCGGCAACCATATCTGGAATGCCTATCGGCACCTATATTTGAAATGCCTATCGGCTTCTATATCTGAAATGCCTATCGGCACCTATTTTTAAAATGCTAATCGGCAACTATATCTGAAATGCCTATCGGCACCTATATCTGAAATGCCTATCGGCACCAATTTTTGAATTGCCTATCGGAAACTACATCTGAAATGCCTATCAGCACCTATATTTGAAATGCCTATCGGCAACCATATCTGGAATGCTCATCGGCACCTATATTTGAAATGCCTATCGGCTTATATATCTGAAATGCCTATTGGCACCTATTTTTAAAATGCCAATCGGCAACTATATCTGAAATGCCTATCGGCACCTATATCTGAAATGCCTATCGGCACCTATTTTTGAAATGCCTATCGGAAACTACATCTGAAATGCCTATCAGCACCTATATTTGAAATGCCTATCGGCAATCATATCTGAATTGCCTATCGACACCTATATTTGAAATACCTATCGGTTTCTATATCTGAAATGCCTTTCGGCACCTATTTTTAAAATGCCAATCGGCAACTATATCTGAAATGCCTATCGGCACCTATATCTGAAATGCCTATCGGCACCAATTTTTGAAATGCCTATCGTAAACTATATCTGAAATGCCTATCAGCACCTATATTTGAAAAGCCTATCGGCAACCATATCTGGAATGCCTGTCGGCACCTATATTTGAAATGCCTATCGGCACCTATATCTGAAATGCCTATCGGCACCAATTTTTGAAATGCCTATCGAAAACTACATCTGAAATGCCTATCAGCACCTATATTTGAAATGCCTATCGGCAACCACATCAGAAATGCCTATCGGCACCTATATCTGAAATGACTTTCGGCATTTATATCTGAAATGCCGGTCGACACCTATATTTGAAATGCCTATCGGCACATATATTTTAAATGCCTATCGGCAACTATATCTGATATGCCTATCGGCACCTATATCTGAAATGCCTATCGGAACCTATTTTTGAAATGCCTATCGGAAATTACATCTGAAATGACTATCAGCACCTATATTTGAAATGCCTATCGGCAACCATATCTGAAAAGCCTATCCACACCTATATTTGAAATACCTATCGGCTTCTATATCTGAAATGCCTATCGGCACCTATTTTTAAAATGCCAATCGGCAACTATATCTGAAATGCCTATCGGCACCTATATTTGAAATGCCTATCGGTACCTATTTTTGGAATGCCTATCGAAAACTACATCTAAAATGATTATCAGCGCTTATATTTGATATGCCTATTGGCAACCATATCTGGAATGCCTATCGGCAACTATATTTGAAATGCCTATCGGCTTCTATATCTGAAATGCCTATCGGCACCTATTTTTAAAATACCAATCGGCAACTATATCTGAAATGCCTATCGGCATCTATATCTGAAATGCCTATCGGCATATATTTTTGAAATGCCTTTCGGAAACTACATCTGAAATGCCTATCTGCTCCTATATTTGAAATGCCTATCGGCAACCATATCTGAAATGCCTATCGACACCTATACTTGAAATACCTATCGGCTTCTATACCTGAAATGCCTATCGGCACCTGTTTTTAAAATGCCAATCGGCAACTATATCTGAAATGCCTATCGGCACCTATATCCGAAATGCCTATCGGCATCAATTTTTGAAATGCCTATCGGAATCTACATCTAAAATGCCTATCAGCACCTATATTTGAAATGCCTATCGGCAACCATATCTGAAATGCCTATCGACACCTATATTTGAAATACCTATCGGCTTCTATACCTGAAATGCCTATCGGCACCTGTTTTTAAAATGCCAATCGGCAACTATATCTGAAATGCCTATCGGCACCTATATCCGAAATGCCTATCGGCATCAATTTTTGAAATGCCTATCGGAAACTACATCTAAAATGCCTATCAGCACCTATATTTGAAATGCCTATCGGCAACCATATCTGGAATGCCTATCGGCACCTATATTTGAAATGCCTATCGGTTTCTATATCTAAAATGCCTATCGGCACCTATTTTTGAAATGCCAATCGGCAACTATATCTGAAATGCCTATCGGCACCTATATCTGAAATGCCTATCGGCACCTATTTTTGAAATGCCTATCGGAAACTACATCTGAAATGCCTATCAGCACCTATATTTGAAATGCTTATCGGCAACCATATCTGAAATGCCTATCGACACCTATATTTGAAATCCCTATCGGCTTCTATATCTGAAATGCCTATCGGCACCTATTTTTAAAATGCCAATCGGCAACTATATCTGAAATGCCTATCGGCACCGATATCTGAAATGCCTATCGGCACCTATTTTTGAAATGCCTATCGGAAACTACATCTGAAATGCCTATCAGCACCTATATTTGAAATGCCTATCGGCAACCATATCTGGAATGCCTATCGGCGCCTATATTTGAAATGCCTATAGGCTTCTATATCTGAAATGCCTATCGGCACCTATTTTTAAAATGCCAATCGGCATTTATATCTGAAGTGCCTATCGGCACCTATATCTGAAATGCCTATCGGCACCTATTTTTGAAATGCTTATCGAAAACTACATCTGAAATGCCTATCAGCACCTATATTTGAAATGTTTAACGGCAACCACATCAGAAATGCCTATCGGCACCTATATCTGAAATGCCTTTCGGCATTTATATCTGAAATGCCGATCGACACCTATATTTGAAATGTCTATCGGCACTTTTATTTTAAATGGCTATCGGCAACTATATCTGATTAGCCTATCGGCACCTATATCTGAAATGCCTATCGGCACCTATTTTTGAAATGCCAATCTTTAAGTATATCTGAAATGCCTATCGGCACCTATATCTAAAATGCCTATCGGAACCTATTTTTGAAATGCTTATCGGAAACTACATCTGAAATGACTATCAGCACCTATATTTGAAATGCCTATCGGCAACCATATCTGAAATGCCTATCTACACCTATATTTGAAATACCTATCGGCTTCTATATCTAAAATGCCTATCGGCACCTATTTTTAAAATGCCAATCGGTAAGTATATCTGAAATGCCTATCGGCACCTATATCTAAAATGCCTATCGGAACCTATTTTTGAAATGCCTATCGGAAACTACATCTAAAATGACTATCAGCACCTATATTTGCAATGCCTATCGGCAACCATATCTGAAATGCCTATCTACACCTATATTTGAAATACCTATCGGCTTCTATATCTAAAATGCCTATCGGCACCTATTTTTAAAATGCCAATCGGCATCTATATCTGAAATGCCAATCGGCACCTATATCTGAAATGCCCATCGACACCTATTTTTAAAATGCCAATTGGCAACTATATCTGAAATGCCTATCGGCACCTATATCTGAAATGCCTATCGACACCTATTTTTAAAATGCCAATTGGCAACTATATCTGAAATGCCTATCGGCACCTATATTTGAAATGCTTATCGGCAACTATATCTGAAATGCCTATCGACACCTATATTTGAAATCCCTATCGGCTTCTATATCTGAAATGCCTATCGGCACCCATTTTTAAAATGCCAATCGGCAACTATATCTGAAAGGCCTATCGGAACCGATATCTGAAATGCCTATCGGCACCTATTTTTGAAATGCCTATCGGAAACTACATCTGAAATGCCTATCAGCACTTATATTTGAAATGCCTATCGGCAACCATATCTGGAATGCCTATCGGCGCCTATATTTGAAATTCCTATAGGCTTCTATATCTGAAATGCCTATCGGCACCTATTTTTAAAATGCCAATCAGCATTTATATCTGAAGTGCCTATCGGCACCTATATCTGAAATGCCTATCGGCACCTATTTTTGAAATGCCTATCGGAAACTACATCTGAAATGCCTATCAGCACCTATATTTGAAATGCCTATCGGCAACCATATCGGAAATGCCTATCCTACCTATATTTGAAATACCTATCGGCTTCTATATCTAAAATGCCTATCGGCACCTATTTTTAAAATGCCAATCGGCAACTACATCTGAAATGCCTATCGGCTTATATATCTGAAATGCCTATCGGCACCTATTTTTAAAATGCCAATCGGCAACTATATCTGAAATGCCTATCGGCACCTATATCTGAAATGCCTATCGACACCTATTTTTAAAATGCCAATTGGCAACTATATCTGAAATGCCTATCGGCACCTATATCTGAAATGCCTATCGGTACCTGTTTTTGAAATGCCTATCGGAAACTACATCTGAAATGCCTATCAGCACCTATATTTGAAATGCCTATCGGCAACCATATCTGGAATGCCTATCGGCACCTATATTTGAAATGCCTATCGGCTTCTATATCTGAAATGCCTATCGGCACCTAATTTTAAAATGCCAATCGGCAACTTTATCTGAAATGCCTATCGGCACCTATATCTGAAATGCCTATCAGCACCTATATTTAAAATGCTTATCGGCAACCATATCTGAAATGCCTATCGACACCTATATTTGAAATCCCTATCGGCTTCTATATCTGAAATGCCTATCGGCACCTATTTTTAAAATGCCAATCGGCAACTATATCTGAAATGCCTATCGGCACCGATATCTGAAATGCCTATCGGCACCTATTTTTGAAATGCCTATCGGAAACTACATCTGAAATGCCTATCAGCACCTATATTTGAAATGCCTATCGGCAACCATATCTGGAATGTCTATCGGCGCCTATATTTGAAATGCCTATAGGCTTCTATATCTGAAATGCCTATTGGCACCTATTTTTAAAATGCCAATCGGCATTTATATCTGAAGTGCCTATCGGCACCTATATCTGAAATGCCTATCGGCACCTATTTTTGAAATGCCTATCGAAAACTACATCTGAAATGCCTATCAGCACCTATATTTGAAATGCCTATCGGCAACCACATCAGAAATGCTTATCGGCACCTATATCTGAAATGCCTTTCGGCATTTATATCTGAAATGCCGATCGACACCTATATTTGAAATGCCTATCGGCACTTTTATTTTAAATGCCTATCGGCAACTATATCTGATAAGCCTATCGGCACCTATATCTGAAATGCCTATCGGCACCTATTTTTGAAATGCTAATCTTTAAGTATATCTGAAATGCCTATCGGCACCTATATCTAAAATACCTATCGGAACCTATTTTTGTAATGCCTATCGGAAACTACATCTGAAATGACTATCAGCACCTATATTTGAAATGCCTATCGGCAACCATATCTCAAATGCCTATCTACACCTATATTTGAAATACCTATCGGCTTCTATATCTAAAATGCCTATCGGCACCTATTTTTAAAATGCCAATCGGTAAGTATATCTGAAATGCCTATCGGCACCTATATCTAAAATGCCTATCGGAACCTATTTTTGAAATGCCTATCGGAAACTACATCTGAAATGACTATCAGCACCTATATTTGAAATGCCTATCGGCAACCATATCTGAAATGCCTATCCACACCTATATTTGAAATACCTAGCGGCTTCTATATCTAAAATGCCTATCGGCACCTATTTTTTAAATGCCAATCGGCAACTACATCTGAAATTCCTATCGGCTTATATATCTGAAATGCCTATCGGCACCTATTTTTAAAATGCCAATCGGCAACTATATCTGAAATGCCAATCGGCACCTATATCTGAAATGCCTATCGACACCTATTTTTAAAATGCCAATTGGCAACTATATCTGAAATGCCTATCGGCACCTATATCTGAAATGCCTATCGACACCTATTTTTAAAATGCCAATTGGCAATTACATCTGAAATGCCTATCGGCACCTATATCTGAAATGCCTATCGGTACCTATTTTTGAAATGCCTATCGGAAACTACATCTGAAATGCCTATCAGCACCTATATTTGAAATCCCTATCGGCAACCATATCTGGAATGCCTATCGGCACCTATATTTGAAATGCCTATCGGCTTCTATATCTGAAATGCCTATCGGCACCTATTTTTAAAATGCCAATCGGCAACTATATCTGAAATGCCTTTCGGCACCTATATCTGAAATGCCTATCAGCACCTATATTTGAAATGCCTATCGGCAACCATATCTGGAATGCCTATTGGCACCTATATTTGAAATGCCTATCGGCTTCTATATCTGAAATGCCTATCGGCACCTATTTATAAAATGCCAATCGGCAACTATATCTGAAATGACTATCAGCACCTATATTTGAAATGCCTATCGGCAACCATATCTGAAATGCCTATCTACACCTATATTTGAAATACCTATCGGCTTCTATATCTAAAATGCCTATCGGCACCTATTTTTAAAATGCCAATCGGTAAGTATATCTGAAATGCCTATCGGCACCTATATCTAAAATGCCTATCGGAACCTATTTTTGAAATGCCTTTTGGAAACTACATCTAAAATAACTATCAGCACCTATATTTGCAATGCCTATCGGCAACCATATCTGAAATGCCTATCTACACCTATATTTGAAATACCTATCGGCTTCTATATCTAAAATGCCTATCGGCACCTATTTTTAAAATGCCAATCGGCATCTATATCTGAAATGCCAATCGGCACCTATATCTGAAATGCCCATCGACACCTATTTTTAAAATGCCAATTGGCAACTATATCTGAAATGCCTATCGGCACCTATATCTGAAATGCCTATCGACACCTATTTTTAAAATGCCAATTGGCAACTATATCTGAAATGCCTATCGGCACCTATATTTGAAATGCTTATCGGCAACTATATCTGAAATGCCTATCGACACCTATATTTGAAATCCCTATCGGCTTCTATATCTGAAATGCCTATCGGCACCCATTTTTAAAATGCCAATCGGCAACTATATCTGAAAGGCCTAACGGCACCGATATCTGAAATGCCTATCGGCACCTATTTTTGAAATGCCTATCGGAAACTACATCTGAAATGCCTATCAGCACCTATATTTGAAATGCCTATCGGCAACCATATCTGGAATGCCTATCGGCGCCTATATTTGAAATTCCTATAGGCTTCTATATCTGAAATGCCTATCGGCACCTATTTTTAAAATGCCAATCAGCATTTATATCTGAAGTGCCTATCGGCACCTATATCTGAAATGCCTATCGGCACCTATTTTTGAAATGCCTATCGGAAACTACATCTGAAATGCCTATCAGCACCTATATTTGAAATGCCTATCGGCAACCATATCGGAAATGCCTATCCTACCTATATTTGAAATACCTATCGGCTTCTATATCTAAAATGCCTATCGGCACCTATTTTTAAAATGCCAATCGGCAACTACATCTGAAATGCCTATCGGCTTATATATCTGAAATGCCTATCGGCACCTATTTTTAAAATGCCAATCGGCAACTATATCTGAAATGCCTATCGGCACCTATATCTGAAATGCCTATCGACACCTATTTTTAAAATGCCAATTGGCAACTATATCTGAAATGCCTATCGGCACCTATATCTGAAATGCCTATCGGTACCTGTTTTTGAAATGCCTATCGGAAACTACATCTGAAATGCCTATCAGCACCTATATTTGAAATGCCTATCGGCAACCATATCTGGAATGCCTATCGGCACCTATATTTGAAATGCCTATCGGCTTCTATATCTGAAATGCCTATCGGCACCTAATTTTAAAATGCCAATCGGCAACTTTATCTGAAATGCCTATCGGCACCTATATCTGAAATGCCTATCAGCACCTATATTTAAAATGCTTATCGGCAACCATATCTGAAATGCCTATCGACACCTATATTTGAAATCCCTATCGGCTTCTATATCTGAAATGCCTATCGGCACCTATTTTTAAAATGCCAATCGGCAACTATATCTGAAATGCCTATCGGCACCGATATCTGAAATGCCTATCGGCACCTATTTTTGAAATGCCTATCGGAAACTACATCTGAAATGCCTATCAGCACCTATATTTGAAATGCCTATCGGCAAACATATCTGGAATGTCTATCGGCGCCTATATTTGAAATGCCTATAGGCTTCTATATCTGAAATGCCTATTGGCACCTATTTTTAAAATGCCAATCGGCATTTATATCTGAAGTGCCTATCGGCACCTATATCTGAAATGCCTATCGGCACCTATTTTTGAAATGCCTATCGAAAACTACATCTGAAATGCCTATCAGCACCTATATTTGAAATGCCTATCGGCAACCACATCAGAAATGCTTATCGGCACCTATATCTGAAATGCCTTTCGGCATTTATATCTGAAATGCCGATCGACACCTATATTTGAAATGCCTATCGGCACTTTTATTTTAAATGCCTATCGGCAACTATATCTGATAAGCCTATCGGCACCTATATCTGAAATGCCTATCGGCACCTATTTTTGAAATGCTAATCTTTAAGTATATCTGAAATGCCTATCGGCACCTATATCTAAAATACCTATCGGAACCTATTTTTGTAATGCCTATCGGAAACTACATCTGAAATGACTATCAGCACCTATATTTGAAATGCCTATCGGCAACCATATCTCAAATGCCTATCTACACCTATATTTGAAATACCTATCGGCTTCTATATCTAAAATGCCTATCGGCACCTATTTTTAAAATGCCAATCGGTAAGTATATCTGAAATGCCTATCGGCACCTATATCTAAAATGCCTATCGGAACCTATTTTTGAAATGCCTATCGGAAACTACATCTGAAATGACTATCAGCACCTATATTTGAAATGCCTATCGGCAACCATATCTGAAATGCCTATCCACACCTATATTTGAAATACCTAGCGGCTTCTATATCTAAAATGCCTATCGGCACCTATTTTTTAAATGCCAATCGGCAACTACATCTGAAATTCCTATCGGCTTATATATCTGAAATGCCTATCGGCACCTATTTTTAAAATGCCAATCGGCAACTATATCTGAAATGCCAATCGGCACCTATATCTGAAATGCCTATCGACACCTATTTTTAAAATGCCAATTGGCAACTATATCTGAAATGCCTATCGGCACCTATATCTGAAATGCCTATCGACACCTATTTTTAAAATGCCAATTGGCAATTACATCTGAAATGCCTATCGGCACCTATATCTGAAATGCCTATCGGTACCTATTTTTGAAATGCCTATCGGAAACTACATCTGAAATGCCTATCAGCACCTATATTTGAAATCCCTATCGGCAACCATATCTGGAATGCCTATCGGCACCTATATTTGAAATGCCTATCGGCTTCTATATCTGAAATGCCTATCGGCACCTATTTTTAAAATGCCAATCGGCAACTATATCTGAAATGCCTTTCGGCACCTATATCTGAAATGCCTATCAGCACCTATATTTGAAATGCCTATCGGCAACCATATCTGGAATGCCTATTGGCACCTATATTTGAAATGCCTATCGGCTTCTATATCTGAAATGCCTATCGGCACCTATTTATAAAATGCCAATCGGCAACTATATCTGAAATGCCTATCGGCACCTATATCTGAAATGCCTATCGGCACCTATTTTTAAAATGCCTGTCGGAAACTACATCTGAAATGCCTATCAGCACCTATATTTGAAATGCCTATCGGCAACCATATCTGGAATGCCTATCGGCGCCTATATTTGAAATGCCTATCGTCTTCTATATCTGAAATACCTATCGGCGCCTATTTTTAAAATGCCAATCGGCAACTATATCTGAAGTGCCTATCGGCACCTATATCTGAAGTGCCAATCGGCACCTATAACTGAAATGCCTATCGGCACCTATTTTTGAAATGCCTATCGAAAACTACATCTGAAATGCCTATCAGCACCTATATCTGAAATGCCTATCGGCACCTATTTTTGAAATGCCTATCGGAAACTACATCTAAAATGCCTATCGGCACCTATTTTTAAAATGCCAATCGGTAAGTATATCTGAAATGCCCATCGGCACCTATATCTGAAATGCCTATCGGAACCTATTTTTTAAATGCCTATCGAAAACTACATCTGAAATGACTATCAGCACCTATATTTGAAATGCCTATCGGCAACCATATCTGAAAAGCCTATCCACACCTATATTTGAAATACCTATCGGCTTCTATATCTGAAATGCCTATCGGCACCTATTTTTTAAATGCCAATCGGCAACTATATCTGAAACGCCTATCGGCACCTATATCTGAAATGCCTATCGGTACCTATTTTTGAAATGCCTATTGGAAACTACATCTGAAATGCCTATCAGCACCTATATTTGAAATGCCTATCGGCAACCATATCTGGAATGCCTATCGGCGCCTATATTTGAAATGCCTATCGGCTTCTATATCTGAAATGCCTATCGGCACCTATTTTAAAAATGCCAATCGACATTTATATCTGAAATGCCTATCGGCACCTATATCTGAAATGCCTATCGGCACCTACTTTTGAATTGCCTATCGAAAACTACATCTGAAATGCCTATCTGCTCCTATATTTAAAATGCCTATCGGCAACCATATCTGAAATGCCTATCGACACCTATATTTGAAATACCTATCGGCTTCTATATCTGAAATGCCTATCGGCACCTGTTTTTATAATGCCAATCGGCAACTATATCTGAAATGCCTATTGGCACCTATATCCGAAATGCCTATCGGCATCAATTTTTGAAATGCCTATCGGAAACTACATCTAAAATGCCTATCAGCACCTATATTTGAAATGCCTATCGGCAACTATATCTGCAATGCCTATCGGCACCTATATTTGAAATGCCTATCGGCTTCTATATCTGAAGTACCTATCGTCACCTATTTTTTAAATGCCAATTGGCAACTATATCTGAAATGACTATCGGCACCTATATCTGAAATGCCTATCGGCACCTATTTTTGAAATGCCTATCGAAAACTACATCTGAAATGCCTATCAGCACCTATATTTGAAATGCCTATCGGAAACTACATCTGAAATGCCTATCAGCACCTATATTTGAAATGCCTATCAGCAACCATATCTGGAATGTAATCGGCACCTATATTTGAAATGCCTATCGGCTTCTATATCTGAAATGCCTATCGGCACCTATTTTTAAAATGCCAATCGGCAACTATATCTGAAATGCCTATCGGCACCTATATCTGAAATGCCTATCGGCACCTATTTTTGAAATGCCTATCGGAAACTACATCTGAAATGCCTATCAGCACCTATATTTGAAATGCCTATCAGCAACCATATCTGAAATGCCTATCGACACCTATATTTGAAATACCTATCGGCTTCTATATTTGAAATGCCTATCGGTACCTATTTTAAAAATGCCAATCGGTAACTATATCTGAAATGCCTATCGGCACCTATATCTGAAATGCCTATCGGCACCATTTTTTGAAATGCCTATCGGAAACTACATCCGGAATGCCTATCAGCACCTATATTTGAAATGCCTATCGGCAACCATATCTGGAATGCTTATCAGCACCTATATTTGAAATGCCTATCGGCTTCTATATCTGAAATGCCTATCGACACCAATTTTTGAAATGCCTATCGGAAACTACATCTCAAATGCCTATCAGCTCCTATATTTGAAATGCCTATCGGCAACCATATCTGGAATGCTCATCGGCACCTATATTTGAAATGCCTATCGGCTTATATATCTGAAATGCCTATCGGCACCTATTTTTAAAATGCCAATCGGCAACTATATCTGAAGTGCCTATCGGCACCTATATCTCAAATGCCTATCGGCACCTATTTTTGAAATGCCTATCGAAAACTACATCTGAAATGCCTATCAGCATTTATATTTGAAATGCCTATCGGCAACCACATCAGAAATGCCTATCGGCACCTATATCTGAAATGCCCTACGGCATTTATATCTGAAATGCCGATCGACACCTATATTTGAAATTCATATCGGCACCTATATTTTAAATCCCTATCGGCAACTATATCTGATATGCCTATAGGCACCTATATCTGAAATGCCTATCGGCTTATATATCTAAAATGCCTATCGGCACCTATTTTTAAAATGCCAATCGGCAACTATATCTGAAATGCCTATCGGCACCTATAATTGAAATACCTATCGGAACCTATTTTTGAAATGCCTATCAGAAACAACATCTGAAATGACTATCAGCACCTATATTTGAAATGCCTATCGGCAACCATATCTGACATGCCTATCCACACCTGTATTTGAAATACCTATCGGCTTCTATATCTAAAATGCCTATCGGCACCTATTTTTAAAATGCCAATCGGCAACTATATCTGAAATGCCTATCGGCACCTATATCTGAAATGCCTATCGGCACCTATTTTTGAAATGCCTATCGGAAACTACATCTGAAATGATTAACAGCACTTATGTTTGAAATGCCTATCGGCAACCATATCTGGAATGCCTATCGGCACCTATATTTGAAATGCCTATCGGCTTCTATATCTGAAATGCCTATCGGAACCTATTTTTAAAATACCAATCGGCAACTATATCTGAAATGCCTATCGGCACCTATAACCGAAATGCCTATCGGCATCAATTTTTGAAATGCCTATCGGAAACAACATCTGAAATGCCTATCAGCACCTATATTTGAAATGCCTATCAGCAACCATATCTGAAATGCCTATCGACGCCTATATTTGAAATACCTATCGGCTTCTATATCTGAAATGCCTATCGGTACCTATTTTTAAAATGCCAATCGGTAACTATATCTGAAATGCCTATCGGCACCTATATCTGAAATGCCTATCGGCACCATTTTTTGAAATGCCTATCGGAAACTACATCCGGAATGCCTATCAGCACCTATATTTGAAATGCCTATCGGCAACCATATCTGGAATGCCTATCGGCACCTATATTTGAAATGCCTATCGGCTTCTATATCTGAAATGCCTATCGACACCAATTTTTGAAATGCCTATCGGAAACTACATCTGAAATGCCTAACAGCACCTATATTTGAAATGCCTATCGGCAACCATATCTGGAATGCTCATCGGCACCTATATTTGAAATGCCTATCGGCTTATATATCTGAAATGCCTATCGGCACCTATTTTTAAAATGCCAATCGGCAACTATATCTGAAATGCCTATCGGCACCTATTTTTTAAATGCCTATCGGAAACTACATCTGAAATGCCTATCAGCACCTATATTTGAAATGCCTATCGGCAACCATATCTGGCATGCCTATCGGCGCCTTTATTTGAAATGCCTATCGGCTTCTATATCTGAAATGCCTATCGGCACCTATTTTTAAAATGCCAATCGGTAACTATATCTGAAATGCCTATCGGCACCTATATCTGAAATGCCTATCGGCACCATTTTTTGAAATGTCTATCGGAAACTACATCCGGAATGCCTATCAGCACCTATATTTGAAATGCCTATCGGCAACCATATCTGGAATGCCTATCGGCACCTATATTTGAAATGCCTATCGGCTTCTATATCTGAAATGCCTATCGACACCTATTTTTAAAATGCCAATCGGCAACTATATCTGAAATGCCAATCGGCACTTATATATGGAATGCCTATCGGCACCTATTTTTGAAATGCCTATCGGAAACTACATCTGAAATGCCTATCAGCACCTATATTTGAAATGCTTATCGGCAACCATATCTGGAATGCCTATCGGCGCCTATATTTGAAATGCCTATCGGCTTCTATATCTGAAATGCCTATCGGCACCTATTTTTAAAATGTCAATCGGCATTTATATCTGAAGTGCCTATCGGCACCTATATCTGAAATGCCTATCGGCACCTATTTTTGAAATGCCTATCGAAAACTACATCTGTAATGCCTATCAGCACCTATATTTGAAATGCCTATCGGCAACCACATCAGAAATGCCTATCGGCACCTATATCTGAAATGCCTTTCGGCATTTATATCTGAAATGCCGATCGACACCTATATTTGAAATGCCTATCGGCACTTTTATTTTAAATGCCTATCGGCAACTATATCTAATAAGCCTATCGGCACCAATATCTGAAATGCCTATCGGCACCTATTTTTGAAATGCCAATCTTTAAGTATATCTGAAATGCCTATCGGCACCTATATCTAAAATGCCTATCGGAACATATTTTTAAAATGCCTATCGCAAACTACATCTGAAATGACTATCAGCACCTATATTTGAAATGCCTATCGGCAACCATATCTGAAATGCCTATCCACACCTATATTTGAAATACCTATCGGCTTCTACATCTTAAATGCCTATCGGCACCTATTTTTAAAATGCCAATCGGTAAGTATATCTGAAATGCCTATCGGCACCTATATCTAAAATGCCTATCGGAACCTATTTTTGAAATGCCTATCGGAAACTACATCTGAAATGACTATCAGCACCTATATTTGAAATGCCTATCGGCAACCATATCTGAAATGCCTATCCACACCTATATTTGAAATACCTATCGGCTTCTATATCTAAAATGCCTATTGGCACCTATTTTTAAAATGCCAATCGGCAACTACATCTGAAATGCCTATCGGCTTATACATCTGAAATGCCTATCGGCACCTATTTTTAAAATGCCAATCGGCAACTATATCTGAAATGCCAATCGGCACCTATATCTGAAATGCCTATCGACACCTATTTTTAAAATGCCAATTGGCAACTATATCTGAAATGCCTATCGGCACCTATATCTGAAATGCCTATCGACACCTATTTTTAAAATGCCAATTGGCAACTATATCTGAAATGCCTATCGGCACCTATATCTGAAATGCCTATCGGTACCTATTTTTGAAATGCCTATCGGAAACTACATCTGAAATGATTATCAGCACTTATATTTGAAATGCCTATCGGCAACCTTATCTGAAATGCCTATCGGAACCTATATTTGAAATGCCTATCGGCTTCTATATCTGAAATGCCTATCGACACCAATTTTTGAAATGCCTATCGGAAACTACATCTGAAATGCCTATCAGCACCTATATTTGAAATGCCTATCGGCAACCATATCTGAAATGCTCATCGGCACCTATATTTGAAATGCCTATCGGCTTAATATCTGAAATGCCTATCGGCACCTATTTTTAAAATGCCAATCGGCAACTATATCTGAAATGCCCTACGGCATTTATATCTGAAATGCCGATCGACACCTATATTTGAAATACCTATTGGCACCTATATTTTAAATGCCTATCGGCAACTATATCTGATATGCCTATCGGCACCTATATCTGAAATGCCTATCGGCACCTATTTTTGAAATGCCTATCGGAAACTACATCTAAAATGCCTATCGGCACCTATTTTTAAAATGCCAATCGGAATGTATATCTGAAATGCCTATCGGCACCTATAATTTAAATGCCTATCGGAACCTATTTTTTAAATGCCTATCGGAAACAACATCTGAAATGACTATCAGCACCTATATTTGAAATGCCTATCGGCAACCATATCTGAAATGTTTATCTACACCTGTATTTGAAATACCTATCGGCTTCTATATCTAAAATGCCTATCGGCACCTATTTTTAAAAAGCTAATCGGCAACTATATCTGAAATGCCTATCGGCACCTATATCTGAAATGCCTATCGGCACCAACTTTTGATATGCCTATCGGAAACTCCATCTGAAATGCCTATCAGCACCTATATTTGAAATGCCTATCGGCAACCATATCTGGAATGCCTATCAGCACCTATATTTGAAATGCCTATCGGGTTCTATATCTGAAATGCCTATCGACACCTATTTTTAAAATGCCAATTGGCAACTATATCTGAAATGCCTATCGGCACCTATATCTGAAATGCCTATCGGTACCTATTTTTCAAATGCCTATCGGAAACTACATCTGAAATGATTATCAGCACTTATATTTGAAATGCCTATCGGCAACCATATCTGGAATGCCTATCGGCACCTATATTTGAAATGTCTATCGGCTTCTATATCTGAAATGCCTATCGGCACTTATTAGTAAAATACCAATCGGCAACTATATCTGAAATGCCTATCGGCACCTATATCTAAAATGCCTATCGGCATATATTTTTGAAATGCCTTTCGGAAACTACATCTGAAATGCCTATCTGCTCCTATATTTAAAATGCCTATCGGCAACCATATCTGAAATGCCTATCGACACCTATATTTGAAATACCTATCGGCTTCTATATCTGAAATGCCTATCGGCACCTGTTTTTAAAATGCCAATCGGCAACTATATCTGAAATGCCTATCGGCACCTATATCCGAAATGCCTATCGGCATCAATTTTTGAAATGCCTATCGGAAACTACATTTAAAATGCCTATCAGCACCTATATTTGAAATGCCTATCGGCAACTATATCTGCAATGCCTATCGGCACCTATATTTGAAATGCCTATCGGCTTCTATATCTGAAGTGCCTATCGGCACCTATTTTTTAAATGCCAATTGGCAACTATATCTGAAATGACTATCGGCACCTATATCTGAAATGCCTATCGGCACCTATTTTTGAAATGCCTATCGAAAACTACATCTGAAATGCCTATCAGCACCTATATTTGAAATGCCTATCGGAAACTACATCTGAAATGCCTATCAGCACCTATATTTGAAATGCCTATCGGCAACCATATCTGGAATGCCTATCGGCACCTATATTTGAAATGCCTATCGGCTTCTATATCTGAAATGCCTATCGGCACCTATTTTTAAAATGCCAATCGGCAACTATATCTGAAATGCCTATCGGCACCTATATCTGAAATGCCTATCGGCACCTATTTTTGAAATGCCTATCGGAAACTACATCTGAAATGCCTATCAGACACCATATCTGAAATGCCTATCGACACCTATATTTGAAATACCTATCGGCTTCTATATCTGAAATGCCTATCGGTACCTATTTTTAAAATGCCAATCGGTAACTATATCTGAAATGCCTATCGGCACCTATATCTGAAATGCCTATCGGCACCATTTTTTGAAATGCCTATCGGAAACTACATCCGGAATGCCTATCAGCACCTATATTTGAAATGCCTATCGGCAACCATATCTAAAATGCCTATCAGCACCTATATTTGAAATGCCTATCGGCTTCTATATCTGAAATGCCTATCGACACCAATTTTTGAAATGCCTATCGGAAACAACATCTCAAATGCCTATCAGCTCCTATATTTGAAATGCCTATCGGCAACCATATCTGGAATGCTCATCGGCACCTATATTTGAAATGCCTATCGGCTTATATATCTGAAATGCCTATCGGCACCTATTTTTAAAATGCCAATTGGCAACTATATCTGAAGTGCCTATCGGCACCTATATCTCAAATGCCTATCGGCACCTATTTTTGAAATGCCTATCGAAAACTACATCTGAAATGCCTATAAGCATTTATATTTGAAATGCCTATCGGCAACCACATCAAAAATGCCTAGCGGCACCTATATCTGAAATGCCCTACGGCATTTATATCTGAAATGCCGATCGACACCTATATTTGAAATGCCTATCGGCACCTATATTTTAAATCCCTATCGGCAACTATATCTGATATGCCTATAGGCACCTATATCTGAAATGCCTATCGGCTTATATATCTGAAATGCCTATCGGCACCTATTTTTAAAATGCCAATCAGCAACTATATCTGAAATGCCTATCGGCACCTATAATTGAAATGCCTATCGGAACCTATTTTTGAAATGCCTATCAGAAACAACATCTGAAATGACTATCAGCACCTATATTTGAAATGCCTATCGGCAACCATATCTGAAATGCCTATCCACACCTGTATTTGAAATACCTATCGGCTTCTATATCTAAAATGCCTATCGGCACCTATTTTTAAAATGCCAATCGGCAACTATATCTGAAATGCCTATCGGCACTTATATCTGAAATGCCTATCGGCACCTATTTTTGAAATGCCTATCGGAAACTACATCTGAAATGATTAACAGCACTTATGTTTGAAATGCCTATCGGCAACCATATCTGGAATGCCTATCCGCACCTATATTTGAAATGCCTATCGGCTTCTATATCTGAAATGCCTATCGGAACCTATTTTTAAAATACCAATCGGCAACTATATCTGAAATGCCTATCGGCACCTATATCCGAAATGCCTATCGGCATCAATTTTTGAAATGCCTATCGGAAACTACATCTGAAATGCCTATCAGCACCTATATTTGAAATGCCTATCAGCAACCATATCTGAAATGCCTATCGACGCCTATATTTGAAATACCTATCGGCTTCTATATCCGAAATGCCTATCGGTACCTATTTTTAAAATGCCAATCGGTAACTATATCTGAAATGCCTATCGGCACCTATATCTGAAATGCCTATCGGCACCATTTTTTGAAATGCCTATCGGAAACTACATCCGGAATGCCTATCAGCACCTATATTTGAATTGCCTATCGGCAACCATATCTGGAATGCCTATCGGCACCTATATTTGAAATGCCTATCGGCTTCTATATCTGAAATGCCTATCGACACCAATTTTTGAAATGCCTATCGGAAACTACATCTGAAATGCCTAACAGCACCTATATTTGAAATGCCTATCGGCAACCATATCTGGAATGCTCATCGGCACCTATATTTGAAATGCCTATCGGCTTATATATCTGAAATGCCTATCGGCACCTATTTTTAAAATGCCAATCGGCAACTATATCTGAAATGCCTATCGGCACCTATTTTTGAAATGCCTATCGGAAACTACATCTGAAATGCCTATCAGCACCTATATTTGAAATGCCTATCGGCAACCATATCTGGCATGCCTATCGGCGCCTTTATTTGAAATGCCTATCGGCTTCTATATCTGAAATGCCTATCGGCACCTATTTTTAAAATGCCAATCGGTAACTATATCTGAAATGCCTATCGGCACCTATATCTGAAATGCCTATCGGCACCATTTTTTGAAATGTCTATCGGAAACTACATCCGGAATGCCTATCAGCACCTATATTTTAAATGCCTATCGGCAACCATATCTGGAATGCCTATCGGCACCTATATTTGAAATGCCTATCGGCTTCTATATCTGAAATGCCTATCGACACCTATTTTTAAAATGCCAATCGGCAACTATATCTGAAATGCCAATCGGCACCTATATATGAAATGCCTATCGGCACCTATTTTTGAAATGCCTATCGGAAACTACATCTGAAATGCCTATCAGCACCTATATTTGAAATGCTTATCGGCAACCATATCTGGAATGCCTATCGGTGCCTATATTTGAAATGCCTATCGGCTTCTATATCTGAAATGCCTATCGGCACCTATTTTTAAAATGCCAATCGGCATTTATATCTAAAGTGCCTATCGGCACCTATATCTGAAATGCCTATCGGCACCTATTTTTGAAATGCCTATCGAAAACTACATCTGTAATGCCTATCAGCACCTATATTTGAAATGCCTATCGGCAACCACATCAGAAATGCCTATCGGCACCTATATCTGAAATGCCTATCGGCTTCTATATCTGAAATGCCTATTGGCACCTATTTTTAAAATGCCAATCGGCAACTATATCTGAAATGCCTATCGGCACCTATATATGAAATGCCTATCGGCACCAATTTTTGAAATGCCTATCGGAAACTACATCTGAAATGCCTATCAGCACCTATATTTGAAATGCCTACCGGCAACCATATCTGGAATTCCTATCAGCACCTATATTTGAAATGCCTATCGGCTTCTATATCAGAAATGCCTATCGGCACCTATTTTTGAAATGCCTATCGGAAACTACATCTGGAATGCCTATCAGCACCTATATTTGAAATGCCTATCGGCAAACATCTGAAAT